>CM060910.1:422669676-422884676 GCA_030737875.1 Allium sativum | reverse complement strand
ACGCGCCAATTTTAGTTCCGATTTACAAAAACTTCTACATCCCGTCCGGATCCGAGAATGGAAATCCGATATTTCAAGTGAAAGGGGGCGCGATTAGATTGTTCGCTTTGGATTTATCAGATTATTTCAGTAAAATCTGCACGAGTGGGGAAGAGTTGCCGGTGCCAGCGTGGACGGCTAAATCAGCGAGGAGGGTGGAGACGTGGAGCGATCTGGCCGATAACGAGGAGGCGTCGGTGATGGACACGTGGAAGGAGGTGGCGTGGAGGCTGAGGCAGGGAGGGTGGGGGGAGGAGGAGGTTAGGGAAATGGTGGGGGCTGGATACGAGAGGGACGACGAAGATGGATTCGATCGGACGGTGATGAAGAACCGAAACGATGTGATGTGGCACGTGCGGATCCTGGCGGTTGCGCTGCTGAAGAGCGGGTGGAGCAAGGAGGACGTGGTGTACTGCATGGGGTCCACAGAGGATGAGAAGGAAAGGAGGATGACGTGTCAGGGGATGGGACCCACTATGGACGATAGTCGTGGCATCAGCTATCTCATAAGCATCGAAATGTGAAATTTGATGTATGTGGGACAAGGACTAACGGATGCAGGCGTAGGCAAAATTGCAGGCAAGGAGTAAATGTTCGTTCGTTATTTACTTGTTTAAATTTTAGGTTTATTTTTCTCTCTCTATGGTTTTTCGATAGTCATTCATCCGGCCGTTCGGCTTATAAATTCATTACATTTTTATTGAGGAAAACAAATCTGACTTTTTGTTTTGATCGTGTTTGATATGTTGTTATTGTTATTATAATGGAATGGGTAATTAGAAACAAATCTAAATATAAACTGAAAGATACAAAATTTGAATCATCGTATCATTTTGTCTTTACGGACAATCTGATGATGAAGATTCATTGTGTCATCTATTTGTGTTTATATTTTATGTTTTGATAAGGATTGACATATTCAAAGTCATATATAAGAAATAAATATCATTAATGATATTATTAATGATTATGGCATGTCACATACATGGATTGATTTTGAATATGTCAATCTTTATCATGTTTGAATAGACTTTTCCTGTCGTTGTTCTTGTTGTTGCTATTTTTTTTTTTTTTTTTTTTTTTTGCGTTTCTACAACATTTTGTAAGTGGAACATTTGTTATAGTTAAATCGATAATTTTAAAATTCCCATGCTACATTTTGGTGAAATTATAATAACAGCCCTAAAGCTAAACATACAAATAACATGATATGCCAAAGTATAGAAAAACTGCAAATAACATAAAAACGTGATGAACCAATGTAATGTACATGCGTGTGCGGATGTGAATTCTAAAATTGACAATAGAAAAATAAGAAAACTACGTCTATTATGTTCGTCTAACGTTGATATTTTTTTTTTGAATCAATACTTTATTTATAAATTTTAGGTAGTATATTATAAGATGAATTGTTCTATACCCAAATTGGATGTTCTAATGTGCCGGATCAATTTTAGTCACTGATTTGCACAAAATCTAATGATTTTGAGTGGATCCGTTCATTAGATTATTAATAATATGTGTGGCTGATGTGTGGTTGTGATGTGTCGGGCACACGGAAACATCCGAGTTGGGTACAGAAGAATTGACCCCATATATTAAAAACTATATGACATGTAGGATAGATCTCGCAAAACAGGAATCGAATCCATGATATTTTACAAATGTTTTAACCAATTTAGACAAATTGCATGTCAACGTTAATTTTGTTAGCAGGGCACTAAAAGGTAGTTTATCTTAGTAATTATATATATATTGAAGGACAAACATTAATAACTTGATAAATTGAGTCTTTAAATGAAGTCTTCAAAAAGATACTTTCTTTCTTTCTTTGTAAATAGAGTCTTTAAACAAACATTTACTTGATAAATAGAGTCTTTAAACGAAGTCTTCAAAAAGATACTTTGTTTCTTTCTTTGTAAAGCTTACGTGTTTAGTTTCATTTTGAAGTTCCAAATTCAAGATTTCGAGTGCTTTTGATTTTCTACATTCACGAATTTTTCGACATTTTGAAAAGGTGTCTTATCTAATTGTTTTCAAAAACTTTAAGGTGAATATCTTAAAATTACCATAAGCATTTTTGAATGAGTAACTTATATTTTAAATATTCCTAACAGTAAATGTAGCGGATAAACGTTCTAGTACAAAAGTAAAATAACGGAATCATTAAAGCATCGAAATTTATTACATCCTTTTACCATGAATTTTTGTGCAAAACATCTTAAATATGGTCAATTTGCTGGAAAATAGGTTCATTTTTCTCGATTTCACGCTTTAGCAATGACGATTTGTGAGCAAAAAAAAGAAAAGTGGGAGTTTTCCCATTTTAGTTTTTGAACCTGAGTTCTTAAATTGTTTTTTTAAAAACCGTTTATAGCTTAAACAATTTTTAAAAAGCCATTTGTAAATAATAAAGGTTTTTGGAACTCATACAACTCTTCAAAAAGCCATTAGAAAATTATAAAGGTTTTGGAACTCATACAACTCTACAAACGATTTTATGCATATCGTGTATAGACTTTGGGTGCATTTGATTTTGAAGGGTATTGTTGCGAACGAGAAATGAGTTTTTTTTTTTTTTTTTAACGAAATGTGCAAATTGGAAGGGACAGAGTTATTATTTTATTATTATTGTATTTATTATTTTTATTGTTTGTGTGTGTTTAGAATGTAGAATATAAATTGCAGAATTGAAATTACATGATTGTAGAATATAAATTGCAGAATTTAAAATGCTAAAGTAAAATACAGAATACAGTGAAACTTTTTAATGCAATCCCGCGACAATTAGTTTGTTTCATATATTGTGGAATGGGATGGAGATACATAGGGGAAGGAGAACGAAAACGGGGGATCTAGAAATTTCTTTCGCGTCAGACGCCTCTCATGCGAATGCTAGCTTTTCAACCATTCGTCTCGAAGTGACATTTGGATAGGCCCTACCGAAGACGCGTCTGACACCGACGCGAACATTAATTGTCCAGTCCAAAAATCAAACGATACCTTTATCTTAAAAAATGGACCATTCCTCCTAGAAGGGAGAATTCACGGTTGTACACAATGACTGAAATTATTTATTATCGTTGAATGAGCAATATATAACTAAATTCAGTTATAGACATGTGAATGTGTGGTAGCAGCGATATTCGAGCATAGTTGATGGGAGATGAGCTTATTTTTATGCAGCACTATTACAAGAGATAGTATAAGTAAAGCATGTTATAAAAATAAAAAAAATAAAAAAAAGTCTTCACTGGGCTGGGCTATAAAGTCATTCAGCTTATAAAATCATTGTGAATCTTATAGAAATGGCCATAATTTTTCCACTACTTACAAAATAAGGTTAAAATATTACACTACATATTGAGTTGACAATAAAATCGTAGGAGAGATAACAAGTAAGTTACAGCAGCCAAGAAAATAAATAACATAACTACAAGCGATAAAGCATAGGATGCCACCATAATTAATATCCATCATATCATACAAGCTACCTCCGCCTCTACCCATTTTTGGCATAGAAGAGGAAAAATATATGAATTAGGCATATGCATCCCCTAAGGAACACATGTTTTATGTATGCGGTCAGTGTATACTCTCGAATTCGAATAGTATCATATTTGCATCCGCAATCATTTTCGAATATCGGACATCCGCTGATACGGATGGATATCAGATAATTATCTGCTTCGCTAATGATCAATAAATCAATGAACATAAATGAATATTTTTGACATATTATTAAGTTTTTTCAACCCAATTGATTACAATAGTGCTAAAAATAAATAAATATGCTGATAATATATAATTTTGAGCAATTAGCATGCGTTTAGTTGATTTTTAACTTTGCAAAATAATAAATGAGTATATTTAATTATATTAAAATACACATAATTTAAGCTGTAATCATGAAAAAAACGCATGAATAATTTTCGGATATGGATATGTCTGCATCCGCATGCATATCCGTTTTTTCGGGTATTGGATATATATCCACTATGCATATGCGGACGGATTTCAAAATTTTCGAGTATCTCTTGACAGCCTAGTTTTATGTTTTCATGCCTTTGAATTAATGTGACTGGTTTTTCACTACTTCTTGTCGTAGGTGTACGATGTGTAAAATTATTGTTCACAGTGATGCTGGTGTTATTAAGTCACCCATAAGTTCAAAGTAATGTCTATCAAATGAAGAAAGATAACGGTGACTGTCCATTTTATGGATACAAATCTCAAATCATTTTAGGAACAAGGCAAAATCAAAATAAGCCATGTTATTACATACTAGTATTTGCATAAGTAATCCTTTATAGCATTGTTATAAAATCATTGTTTTTCATTCTGCATTTCGGTGATATAATCAGCCATAATTTTTCATTAGGTATATTTGTCGCATCTTCCCATAGAGAAACATCTGAGAATGGCTTACATAGCAATATGGTTAACCTTATTCGGGAAAAAAAGTTAGTTAAGAAAAACAAATCATGCTTACTGGTTTTAGCCCAAATACTCTCAAATTCCATTATCTAAATAAGATTTGGATTGTTAAATATACATCAGAAAAAGATAACAAAATTTGCATTGAAGATATTGAGCTAAATACATGAAATTCCCTGCGTATATCCAACCAATCAAGACCCCTAAATTTTAGTTTTTTGTAAGGTGAAAATCAGGTATTCTGAATGGTGGGTGCAGAGGGCGCAAAAAATTTGGATGCAGGTGATTTGTTCGGATATCGTTTTTTTTTTTTTTTTTTTTTTTTTGGAGGGACTTGGTGAGTGTTGTGATAAAAGTGGTATTGTCTTGATGTATTGGTCGGCGGTGGTGCTGGTTTTCTGGAGTGTGTGTGGTCAAGTTGTGTTTGTAGTTAGTTTTTTTTTTGGGTTGCCGAATACTTAGGCTGTGATTTGCTTGTGCAAGTGTTATCTTGAGTGTCATCTTGTCAGTTTTGCTGGTTACTGCTCTGCTTTTCAGTTTACACAGCAAGAGAGTTTAGATAAGTTACACTTTGGTTGTGAAGAGGCTTCACTCAGGTGGATGTTTGTTTTTTTGTTGTACCCACGTCAGCCTTTCCGGCTCCGCGGCGATTGCTTGCAACTATGGAGCTACATGGACATGCGCGTAGGAGTGCTACGTGATGCTTTTCATTTGTTTTGCCTCATGCTATTTTGGCTCTTCCCAAGCTTGGTGATGGAAAGAAGGTGTCTTGCCTAGCTGAATGTGTTAGTGATTTTGTTCATGTCAGATTTTATATGTCATATTGTTATGCTGGTCGTATCCTTTTGGTTTGATAGATGCAGTTCATGTAAGAGCATCTTCACCGAGGTTCAGATCCTAAATACTACAACACGTAATATTCAGCTGAATAGAACAGTCGTTTTCTTTTTTTTTTTTTTTTTTTTTTTTTAAAAAAAAGAGACATCGCACGCCTATTTAATCGGCTCCTAAAGTTAATTTGGTATTTTATGCCGTTGCGAGCCTATTTTATCGACTCGCGACGTGGCGTGTCTATTAAATCGACTCGCCACCAAAAAATAAAATTAATTTCACATTTTCTGCTGTCGCGAGCCGATAAAATAGGCTCGCAACGAAGTGAGCCGATAAAATAGGCACGCGGGGCCAATTCCGAATTCAAAATTGGCCCCGTAGTACTTTGTTGAATTTTACGGCTTTGAATGTCTGTTGGGATGAAAAAATGGTGAATATCCTTAATTTTGAACCGTAATTGGCATCTGTTGGAGATGCTCTAAGTTGGACGTAGGCAGAAATGTTATTTAATGTTGTGTAATTCAAACCCAGCATGGTGTATGTCATTTTAATTTGTTCCTTTCATGGAGTGTCATTTAGCAGTCTAGACACTTTGTCTAGCTCCTGTTCTTTTTTGCTTGATTAGTATAGTCGTCGAGCTCCTATTCTTTTTCACTTGATTAGTATAGTGGTCGGTCCACTTCAAAACCGAATGTAGTAGATAAACAATCTGTTTATCGTTTGTAATATTTGTATTTATTATTTGTTATAATAGAAATGTTACGGGACACTATAAAATCGATCGGCTCTGCTAAAAAAAGGTATTATTTAACATGTCACGTATTTTCATAGATGTAAACAAATATCAAGACAACACCTATAAAGATAATGATCAAATAATATCAACTTGTATAAGTGCAACATTTAATTCAACCCATCTTTTTTCTATCATGCATACATAAGCTTATTAAATATGCACTTTTACAGTATGATATGCCAAATATAATCCATATAATAATGCTTTTGTAAAAGGAAAAAACACATTAATATAAAGCACATAGGATTTCCCTCTTACATATATAGCATGTAGTTTCAAACCACAAAATACTTATAGACACAATGTCTTGATAAAATTCTCTTAATTAACTTCATGATAATTTTTTCTAAAAAAGAAACATTAATGCTGTGACGACCGCCCTATAACTCCTACACATAACCATGGAAAATGTGCATTGTATGACATGGTAGACCGATTTTATACGATCATCAAGGTAGAATAGCTTGAATTAAACCTGTCGTATAACTCACATTACATGGATAACATATAATAGAAAATATACAACATGATATAGTAGTGAAGCATCACAAAATAGAAACTCAAATCTCATAACATCTCAGAATCTCTAATACAAAATATCTTTGATAATGAGTAATCCATACATCAAGGCTCACTACATACCCCTCAGAGTCAATAAGTTATCAACACACAGTGGAGGTAACAAGACATCTACATATTAGGTAGTAGTAATACGCCAGCCTTCTGCTCTTCAACGCACAACATCATCAGCACCAAAACCTGCTACCTGTTATCTCAGTCTACTCATCAACACAACTGATTAACAACCCAAGGTAACAAGAGGGAAGCATAAACCCTTGAGTTAGAAAATAGTATTAGTGAGCGATAAAATAACTAACAACAGTTATATAGGATAATATGAGTACAGAAAGTTCAATCATCCGATCTGTCTTGGAACCATCAAATTAACACGTGAAAACCATTCATCACATGCCATTACAGAATAGAAAAGAACAACCTCCAATCCTGCTTCTCTTAGATATTGTTGACATGCCTTTTTGTAAGGCCATCACGATTCGAGTTCATTTGGACGAAGTGTTGAAGTTCTCGGAAGATCGGACTTTTTCTTGGTTTGGTCATTTTCCCAGATCGAACAACCCGGTTCGAGCTCCTCAGATTGAAGTCCTCTGGCTCGAATTCAAATCCGCTTCGTATGATGAGGCTTACATACCGACCTCTTCGGATCGAATGCTCCAATCCGAGCTTGGATCAGTAAGTTCGAACCGAAGGATGGACGTGGGATCTCTTTTTCTTCTTTCTAGATGGTTTGACTTGGCTTTCTTTATGGTTCAGGCGCAAGGACATTGCATTATAACTAGATTGAATTCAATATTCCAACGCAAGGATTTTGTATATAAACTGTCTTCTTTCTCCACTTTCTTACAGCAAATGCACTGATCTCTGTAATCTGTCACTATAAACAAAGATGATAAAATGGACATTGGCTTGGATTGAGCTGAACCACTATAAAAATATTTCATGTTCCCTGTAATTTGATTTGATTTATTTCTCTGTGACTGTGATTGTGATTGTATTGATGGCATGATGTTGTGATCTTTTGGGTGTTGGACGTGAGCGAACCAAATTTACGTTTAACATTTTGGCAGTCCAAGTAGGGGGAACACAACTTCTTCTTCTGGCTTGAAAAGAAACAAATTGCTTGGAGTTTTGGATCAATGGTTAAAAGAAAGAAGGACGAAACTTTTTCTAATGCTGATGGCATTGGCACATAAGGTGCTAGGAACGAGGAAATCCAAGAGGCTTCCTTTCGCGGTGATCCCTCCATCTACTTGATTAGACAGGAAATGGACAGTGTTCTTGGTGACTAAGGATGAGAATGAAACATTAGGATGGGGTCCTTCGCAAACAGCAGGAGACGATGGATGATTTCTTTGCTCAGATTGATGGAAGGTCTAGTAACCCTGGGGTAATTGCTGGAACTAGTGCTACTTGGATGGAGATGGCAGCAGGCATGGCTCGAACGTGCAGTCCTCCACAACCTGGATCAGATGGATGGCAGCATCGATCCGGGCGCAATTGCTGGTAATCGCCCTTCTCCTGGTGATACACAAGGCGATTCTCCAACTTACAAGGTTCCGGATGGAAACGCAAGAATCACAGGAATTCAAGCCTGGATCGGCCTACATCTACTCCAGATCGAATGGGTGGTTGAGCACCAAGAATATCAAAACTTCAGGATAGAATCCCTTAGATCGAAAATGTCGATCTGGCTCGGATCGAACCAAGGACTGAGAATGCCTCCGATCCGAACCAGGGAACCATGGGATGGTTTCCAACTTCTTCTGTACTTCACGCTAGAGGAACTATCATAGGACTACGCAATTGGCAGCAACTTCTTAGAGACGAAAATCAAATTGTTAACATAATTCGACGTTTCACCAGAGGCGGTACCTCTCAGGATGACGTCGATAACGTCAATCGCAGTCCGTTCATGCGGGAGATCAGGAATTCCCATAAACCTCTAGACTTCAAGCTAACCTCTTTGGATCCATACATTGGCAAAATTAATCCTACCGCGCATCTAATGCGCTATATGGAAGGGTTGTCGGCATCGAATAGCGTCATGGCCATGTGCTTCCCCTTCTTCTTAATCGATGTAGCTGCTATGTGGTTTCCGCAGTTGGAATCTGAGGCGATCAACAGCTGGAACACGTTGGTCGTCCATTTATTGAGCAATTTCAGGTCCATACGCTCGACCCAAGAACGTTGTGTCACTTAGTACAATCAAGCAGAGGTCCGGTGAGACCCTGCGTTCATTTCTAGAAAGATTCAACACTGTAATGACATTAGTAGATCAACCTGAATCATCTATGGTGTTGATGGCAGTTGTGTCCGACATTCTGGATAAGTCAGACATCATAATTTCTTTGCAACGAGATCCACCATGGATCCTTAGCGAATTCTGCTTTGAAGTAGATAGATTTATGAGGGAGAAAGATGCAAACTCCGGGGACATTTTTGATGTTAATATGATCCAGGACGGGAGATCGTCCTACTCTGGAAAAGGCAATGAAAAGGAAAAACCTTTGCTAAGATTAATCGCAATGTTCAGCCTCGGAGAGGTCTTAGATATGATCAATACAATGAGCCTAGTACCACGCAGATTGATATCTATTTAGATACAATGGATACAATCTCCTACCCAAAGTCTCTCATGAGGGAGCCAATGCAAAGAGAACGTGATTCTGGAAGACATTGCATGTTTCATGAGATGGACGGCCATAATACCAACAGCTGCAGGCATTTGCGCAAAACGCCATAGATTGCATACCGCAAAATCTGAGAAGTGTTGCAGGAAGTGCTAAAAAGTGTTGCTATAGGCAAAAAAAATGATCTATGGCAACACTTTCTTGGTATTGCATTTTCCGCGTTGCTGTTGAGTCAAAGGCAATACCTTTGCGACCCTATGGCAACATCGGTACAGGTGTTGCCCCAGGTACCGCTACAACAAAAAAAACCTTTCACAACTACTCTATTACAACTGGAATGCACCACTAGTTATATCTTCGATCGTAATAAAGTCAACATTTTTTACAATTATTTCTAGCAGTTGTTAAAATCTGTTTTACAACAGTTAAAAGTAATTATACCTCAACTGCTATTAATCAAAATTTTCATAATATTATAATTAAAACTGCTATTTCACTAAAAACAGACATAATTACTCACATTAAGAGAAAAACAATTCAAGTTTACACCACTTGTGAATTAGTAATTTCATTATAGAAAATAGCCGAATTTGTTACATATGTCAATAAAAGTACATACACTTATCAAATGCGTAGTTTTTTACTTGGTCTCATGACTACTTTACTTTCAGTTATTACACAACAGCACAACACAATAATCATAATATATTTCTAATAAATAAACATGATCTAATACTACTATACCAGCATTTCTTCTTCTGCTATAAACTTCTACTCTCCCCAATCTTCAAGCGATTACACCTGCAAGCACAAGTTAACAAAAATTAAGAGCAAATGCGAATACACAAGAACAGAGATAACAGGATATAATAACTTGACATGGACTTGTTTGTTTGCAAACGGGGTTGTTGCTGCGCAAACTCAGTTTGCAAACGGGGTTGCTGCTACGCAAACTAAGTTGCAAACTGGGTTGCTCAGCTGAATGAGATGTCCAATGACATCGAGTGCATGGATGTTAATGTATCCGTCTAGAATGGTATTGAGAACAAATTAACACGTTGTTGTTTGGCATGTGTCAACAGTATCTAGCCGAGAAGAAGCTGGAACCACCCCACTTAAAGTTTAAACCCAAGATGAATATTTTCATGCATATTATGTCAAAATAAAACAACATTATGTCAAATGGGTATATCGCAAAATATAAGAACAACATAGAGAGATAGACAGATAGTTGCCATAAGTCATCTTATCTTCTTTTCGTTCAAAATCTGTATCACCTTCCTTAGCTTATGTTGTAATGAAGAGTGGGTTAGAGTAACAATTCACAATGAATCAATATCTTGAGCCTTCCCATAGAAGTATTTAGGAAGTATAAATTTAATAAGAATAAGTATTACGCTTCCAAACTAAATAATTTAAATTTCCCAACCGTAACCCTTAAGGCTTTACCCACTCCAATTTTTTAGCTGCACCTTCCCAATGCAATCCATAACCAACCTTTAACCATTCTCAATACCATGAATTTTTCATCATTAATTTCCTAATTAACAATGTAAGAGAAATACCCAAATCACTAATATTCCTTTCAATGAGCTAGGTGGACTCTAAACATTTAACACCTCATTTCGGGCAGATCCTTATCATCTACTACCTATCAAAGGTTGACTTCTCTCCGATATTGTCAACATAAAAAGCAACTGATCAGCTTTTAACTTTTGTTTCCATGCATATTTTCTCTTTTATTTATCAGTAGAAGAGATCACATCCATCTATATCGAACTACATGCAGGTTGATGCTGATGTAGCTGTTCATGGAGGAGGTTTGAAGACTATTATCGTTCACAAATGCTACCTTCTTATTTAAAGCAAAATAAAAAAAATGAAAAACACAGAAAATAAATAATCTTAATTTGTACAAAAATGGATGTACCTCGATTTCGACAGTTTCATGATAGTTGTCCATCTCCTGTGTAGAAGGCGGTTGGACGATAGTTTCATGATCCTCAGCGATTTCAAGGCATCCATTCATTTCCCAACGCTCTTGGCATATGGCGCACTAGTGCAAACAACAATGCACCAGTCAATCCTTCCACAATCAAAGACATATCAACTCCTTGTATGAAAGAAAAAAAACGAGTCTATATTTTGGTCGGCCATTTCTTCATAATAACCACTGGCAATACTGATTTATCTTAAAAGCAATAGGCATATTCTGGATGTACCTATACTGCATCACGGCGCATTTTCCTTGAATTACAAGTTGATTCAGGGTTAATCTGTTTGTCTATACCAACTTTCTTTGTCTTTCATTTCCACTCCTAAAGAAAGATAGATTCTGCAGTGATTAGAATAGGAAAAAAACAAATCAAATAATATTAACCAGTATATGTAAGATCAGACGGATACCATACACATACCTGGCTTGTTCTCTTGTCAACAGGGGTCCATGGTGGAGTCATAACAGAGGAAGTCTCCTTTATGTCTTTAGTAGTGGAACTATCCTTTACTCTTCCACCTTTTCACCGTTTCCTAATACATTCCAGAGTTCGCTGGTTCCCTCGATATCTGAAACTATCAATTATCAATGGGTTAATTTTCTTGCATGCTTTCTTCGGATTACTTGAATTTCCCGAACAACTGATGCATGTATTGCAAGAAAGGGTTGGCCGATGAACTTTTGCCTTGTCTTCAGAACCTTTAAAATATTCAAATATTGATTGCATGCCATTTTACATTTTTGATGACTGCTTTGCCTTTGAATGTGGCAATTCTTTTTTATTCTATAACCCCAAGACAGACCTTGTAATAGGGACTTTGTTTGTTTTCAAATGACCTCCTTGCTGATTTGATGGAGATGCATTCTTGCTTGATAATGAAGCTTTTCCTCTTAATATCTTCTCTTGTAAAGCAGGACTTCTGCCCTTTGCTGAAGTCCACCTTTTTATATCGGGTCCAAGGTCTTCAAAAGTTGGGCAAGTGTCGTAACTGGAAGGGTCGGATGTTAATTTGCTATAAGAGAAAGAAGTACCACGAAATTTGTCGCCATAGCAGCATCTGCAACACTGGATGCAGTTTTATCAGCAGCGAATACAACAGCATTTTCATCATCTGTATTTGTCCAAACCTATTAGTAATATTTAGAAAGATCAATATTGTCATGATTCATGTAATAGAAGAGCTAGTGATAATCTCTTACCTCAAAAGCAACCTTCGATGCTAGGATGAATAGGTAAACCAAATGCAGATGGAAACAGTACAGTTGAAAAAACAATGAACTTTGACTGCTTCAAAATCAAATGAGTGCCTTAGTAAGAAACAATAAGTTGTACAATTTTATTTCTTGAAATAATATTGTAACATCTACTGACTAGGCTAAGATTAGCATAGAAAATATAGCTGCTGGAATTCAACAAACAAGATTTCTTTAACGCTATCACTCAGCTGTGCTTACATCATGCGTTCTTCATGCAACAACAAAATATTCAAATGAGTTATTTATTGAGGGATTTTTGTAATACAGGACGCTAGTGGATTTCCGTATAAATAAATATTCAAATGAGTTATTTATTCATACCCAGATAATGATAAAGCAAGAAGACCGTTAGCATAAGTTGTTAGTATTTCAGAAACCGTTGGCTTATTATCTCCCAATTCATGCCTCCAGTCGATACCATCAGAAGAATACTTCGACGAGTAACGCTCTATTGGGACTTCCAAGTTTGAATTTTTTGGAGAGCTTTGCAACTTGTGGATTGATATTTATAGGAAGATAATCGTATACTCAATTAGTAGAGCGGATCTGATCCACTGTGACAAGAATTGGGATTTAAGCTTAGGGTTTAACGATTTAGAGTTACGAAAATGGAAGCGGCTATAGTTTTGGGAAAATGAAAATTTAGGGCAAAGTAGTTGAGGTGGTGAAGGAAAATCAGATTGGCGCGGATCGATAATGTGGACCGTTGGATTGTGTTGATGCGGGTCGATAATTTTATTCACGTGGCTACTACAACACATGGTAGATATCTATGCTAACACATTGAAGCGTGCGTTGCAATAGATAAAAATTCGCATAGCTATAGTTACATTGTGGCTAGCAACACCTTGGATTTTTGTTGCAGTAGGCCATCTATGGCATAATGGCGAGACTTGATTGAAGAACGGGTCAGACATGGAGAGTTACCCGAGTACGTCAAGCAACTAACAATGCCTACACCTGTGCTACTACCTCCTACACCCCGAAGAAGGAATGATCCTGGACCGAGAACTCGCGAAATCGTTATTAGTTGATATGGAATAGATCACCGTGGATTTTTTGCATTTCTTAGGATATAAGATATGTTTCCGTTTGCTTTAGGATTTCTGGATGGCTTATATGCATAAGGATTATGATTTAATCATCGGACATACTATGATCTCGATAATAAAACCGTCCAACGAATAAATGGTTAAGTTGAAGTACACACGTATGGGATTAGGATTTAGTCCCTAGACGTGCTCTGGATTCAACGATAAACCAACCAGGCTTTGTTTTGGTTATGTAATCATTTTTGGATATTAATGAAATAAATTTTCAAGCATGGATTATGTTTAGCAACCTTAAGTATCTTGTCAGGACGTGGCAAGATTCTCAATCTCAACTTGAGTGTGGCCTATACTTATTCCATAACCTTGGGTATGGATTACGCCTAGGGACAGACTACCTTGTCGGGATGTGACATTATAGCTCTATCTCGATATGAGTATGGATTATACTTAACTTGGATTCCTAAATATGTATTATACTAGGGAAAATCAAAATGCCTTGTCGGGATTTGACAAGGGAACTTAATAAAACTCGAGTATGACTTATGCTCAATTTGAACTTCCAGGTATGGTTTATGCCTAAAAGGTTGGGCCTCCTAGCCGGGATTTGGTGTGATGATTCGATCATCACTTGAGTATGGTTTATACTCAAAAGGACGTTCAAGCGCTGTTTATGCTTGAAAAGGTTAAGTAGTAATATTAGGATTTGACACATCTGTTTGCCTCATCTCTTTGCAGGTATGGATTATTCCTTTAACCAAATGGGCCCGGTGAGGCCCTGGTTTTCTTAATTTCTCTTACAATACGATCCCGAGCGATCGTCGGATTTGTGGTTTTCTGGCATTATTATAATATGGTCTGGTGCGACCATAGATTTCTGATTTTTTGTTACTACAATCCAACGTGATCGTGGCTTCCTGGACTTCTATTTTTGGATTTCTATGCCTTGTGGATTTCCAGAACACATCTTCTTTTCTCAAGAAAGATATGTTCTGGGGGCAAAATGTTGACATGACTTTTGGTAAGGCCATCACAATTTGAGTTCACTTGGACCAAGTGTTAAGTTCTTGGAAGATTCGACTTTGTCTCGGTTTGATCGTCTTCCCAGATCGAACAGCCCAGTTCAAGCTCCGCGGATCGAAGACCTCCAGCTCGAATTCAAACACGCTTCGTATGATGAGGCTTAGCATACCGATCTCTCCAGATTGAATATTCCTGTAACACCCCACACCCGCTAAGGTCACTCATAAGGGAATGCCTTAACTTCGGTGGAGTATTTTAAGTGAGTATAGAACAGGAAAATTACAACAGACAAATATAAGTAATACTTGAAATTTAAAAACATCATTTCATTGCAGCAGAAGGTAAACATGTTTGGTTACATATCAAAAACCAACAAGAGTCAAGTACAAAATATCCATCTCGTTAAAACATAAGTACATAATCCCACTACATACTAATAGCCATAATAGAAAAGATAACCGAGCTTTACTTCAAGAGTCCAAGCTCCAAAAGATAGATAAAGCAATCTGAATCAAAGCCCACTAGTGCTAGGCCGACTCTGATAACCTGAGGGTTGGGAAAAAGATAAAAACAACGGGGTCAGACATAAGTCTGAGTGAGCCCTATAACTTTAACAATACAATCATTAAAGTAATTAGGGTATGATATAAACCTGGTACGGTACGACTGGGGATAAATGACTACACTAAGCAGCCAACTAGACTTAGGATGAACCAAGATAATGGTAAAGACGCGCCTATCCACCCAAGAATAAATACTACACTGCACCACACCAGATCCACCCACCCAAGGGTAATTCCTACACTGCACCACACCAGATCCACCCACCCAAGGGTAATTCCTACACTGCACCACACCAGATCTACCCACCCAAGGGTAATTCCTACTTAAAGGTTGATCCCACTAAGTGTACTTAGTAATTTTTAATAGTAGTTCCGTGTACCCCTAGCTGACTACATAGGTGCCGTCTGCCCCTATCTCCACTAAGTGTACCCACAACTTAGTAATTTTAATAGTAGTCTCGTGTACCCCTAGCTGACTACATAGGTGCCGTCTGCCCCTATCTCCACTAGGTGTACCCACTACTACCATTCGATCAGCTCCCTAACGTAGATACCCGTGCTGGCCCCACAGTGGGGTGTATCACTCCCCAAAGTGGCAACCCGATATAATCAATGGTGCACGGCTTATACCTACATGATGCAACAACGTCTTACCTACCAGCCCGGGTCCACACATGCATATGAAACCCGTTGGACTTGCGTTGCCACCGCTAACCCGTTTTGGCCTCTTATAGTCAAGCCCAGTACGCGTGTCCCGTCCTCGACATGGGTCGAGCCCAATAAGATACATATGGGTTACTGGTTGAAATGGGCCCCCACAAGCTACCCACCTAAGCTTGTCACTTTATCTAGTGCATCCCACTTAACCCTTTTCTAATAATCATGTCCACTTACATGTTTAAGGTTTGGTTAAGTCATCTAATCATATTTCAATTGCCACTCAAGGCACCCACTAGATTTCCTCATGCCACCCAAGGCACTTACTTGATTTCCACATGCCACCCAAGGCACTTACTTAACCCTTTAATCATGTTTAATTACATGTTCCACTTTGGCTAAGTATTCTAATCTTATCTTCTATTGCCACCCAAGGCAACCATTAGATTTTCCCCATGCCACCCAAGGCACTTACTTAACCCTTTAATCATGTTTAATTACATGTTCCACTTTGGTTAAGTATTCTAATCGTATTTTCTATTGCCACTCAAGGCAACCACTAGATTTTTCCACATGCCACCCAAGGCACCCACTTAACCCCTCATGTCCCTCTACATGCTAATATGGTTAAGTGTTTCTTAATTGATTAAGAACGTAACCGTTGTAAAGACCTCTCACATTAGACTATCTTTTATGGCAGCTGGATTTGCCGGTCGGTTTCGGGCAGCCTTACGCCATAACCGAGTCTAACCTCGTGTCTTTACACTTGTCACGTATTAAGTTTGTGCCTAAGACCTCTCACATTGAGCCAATCATTTGTAGCCGCTGGATTTGCCGGTCGGTTCCGGGCAGTCTTATGCTACAAAAGGGTTCAACCTCGTGTCTTAGTCGATTAATTACACCTAATTAATCACCCCCATATTTCGAATTAATTTTCCCTAATTAATTCCAATTTTAACGATGTACATAATTGACTCAATTATGTCCATCCACTTTATGGTATGCATAATCATACCAACTTCACACCATTTCATTAACATGTATATTAACCCCATCGTTCCCCACGTAATTCGCTAACATGACATAAAAGGGAAGATTCATCACAAATACAATGGGTTCAACTTGCATAACATTAGCATCAACATGGGTTTAAAGGTGTCAACATGCATATAGCATCAAACCCCACTAGCATAAATAATCAACCCAAACTTGCATGAATCACATATGTCATAAAGAGGTTAACTTGCATAGGTTACTTATGTCAACCAAAGGGGTAAACTTGCATATGTATGTATGACATACAAAGGGGTTAACTTGCATACGTATGCATATCATACAAAGGTGTAAACTTGCACATGTTACTTGCATATAATCAAACACCAAACTTGCATAACATGTCATATATGAACTTGCATATAATCAAACACCAACTTGCATACATATCATATATGAACTTGCATATAATCAAACACCAACTTGCATACATATCATATATGAACTTGCATAAAATCAAACACCAAACTTGCATAACATATCATGTATGAACTTGCATATAATCATACACCAAACTTGCATAACATATCATGTATGAACTTGCATATAATCATACACCAAACTTGCATAACATATCATGTATGAACTTGCATATAATCATACACCAAACTTGCAAAACATATCATGTATGAACTTGCATATAATCATACACCAAACTTGCATAACATATCATGTATGAACTTGCATATAATCATACACCAAACTTGCATAATCATGGTGTCATAATGGATCAATGTTTATCATAGCAATTTGCATAACTAGCATCATGAACACATAGCCTAACACTTGCATAACTTGCATAATCATCATGATCATATAGCATATAACTTGCATAACTTGCATAACATCATGAACATGTAGCATATGACTTGCATAACTTGCATAACATCATGGACATGTAGCATATAACTTGCATAACATCATGATCATATAGTATATGACTTGCATAACTTGCATAACATCATGAACACATAACACATAACTTGCATAACTTGCATAACATCACAAACACATAGCATATGATAACATAATCTTGCATTGATCCACATTCATAGCCATAACCTCATTATATCCTATCATAATCATTTCAACAATTGGTCATTAAGGCTATAGAAAACTCACAACTTGTTGATTAGCACTTCAATGAAGAAGATTAAGTTGCTAGAGTTGATTAGAAGTTGATTTGAGAAGCTTTCCTCCTCTTTAATTTGTTGGCGGCTCCTCCTAGTTGCATTTTGACGGCATAACGACGTTGTCTCCAATTTTAGTATGAATTAGGGTAGTCTTAGGGTGTATTTATAGAATTAGGATGTAGTTTAGGCCCTTAGATTAACCCTAAATTAGGTTAGAGCCATCAGATCTCGTCACAAGCCACCAGACACAGCCCAAAAGCCAAACTGGTACACCCAGGTCACCTGGGCTCGACCAGGGAGGTCGACCCCCAGGTCGACACTAGGGTCGACACCCTAGTCGACCTGGTGGGTAGGTCGACACCCCTGTCGACCCCCAGGTCGACTCCCTGGGTCTGGTGGGAATTTTCCCGCCACTTCTGAAATTTGAAATTTTTGTATTTAAAATCTGTTTTAAATTTTATGAAACTTCGGGCCTTAACTGGGTCATACGGACTCCGATTTTCGAAAACTCGGACTCTATTTCGCGTATTTTTCCGAGACGAACGCAATGGCATATCCCGTTTCCCCTGATTCAGATTTTAAAATTTAACTCTGCCCTGTTTTATATTATAGTAAGTTATTCAACATACGGGGTATTACAATTCCGTTCTGAGCCCGGCTCGATATGTTCGAACCGAAGGTTGGATGTAGAATTGACCTATTCTCATGGCTATTTACATGGCCCACTCACCAATAAACTCGGATCGAGTTACATCTAGCAAGCACAAACCGAAGGAGGACTTCTCCACGTTCCGTACTCCAGCTTCGCTACTTTCTGGATGACTGACACTTGGCACATCGATTAGGGATGCGTGCCACATAGCAGTTCGAATTGGATAGGATGTCCCTCTATAAATACATGTTTTGAAGATAAAATGAGGATCTCCATTTCTTCTTCCTGGATGGTTTGACTTGGCTTTCTTTGTGGTTCAGGTGCAAGGGCATTGCATAATAACTAGGTCTAATTGAATACTCCAACACAAGGATTTTGTGTATAGACTAGCTTCTTTGTTTACTTGATTATAGAAAATGCATTGATCTCTATAATTTGTCACTATAATAAAGATTATAAAGTGGACGTAGGCTTAGATTGAGCTGAACCACTATAAAAATATTGCGTGTTCCCTGTAATTTGATTTGATTTACTTCTCTGTGATTTTGATTGTATTGATGTCATGTTCTTTTGGGTGTTGTACGTGAGCGAACCAAACTTACGTATAATAGATATCCTACGGTGATAGCCTACCCAGAAGAAATAGGGTGGAAAACACACAATCAACCATAGAAACCAATATTCTACCTATCACCGACTAAAGCCTTGAATCCATCAGTTATCGAATTTTCTTTTAGTGATCAAAAGGGCCAATGGAAAATCCCGGTTCTAGCCAAACTACCATACGCCATCATGACTATGTATGTTGCCTTAATTAACTACAACAACTAGGTCCGTCATGAATACACAAGGTATATGATCCATCCATCAGATCCTAATGGGCATCGCCACAATAACCCTGCTTTGAGCTCGTTACAACCTTCGATAATCAATGATTCCTTAGCACTTCAAATCTATCGAGCCTTTCTCATCGGCAACTCTTAATCATTCTCGAATATTCCATTATCATCCTTGATCAATCTCACCTGAGTCAATCTCACTTGAGTCAATCTACCATCTTATTTAATCATATATCATCCACGATCAGTACCACATCGATCTAGCTTCGAGCACTCCAATGTTACTTCACAATCGAAGCACCATCCATCTTTAAGTTGGACATCAATCAACTGAAGTCCATTTCCATCCAAGCTTCACCAGCAAACTCTAAAAGCCATCATAACCAAGTTCACCAAAAAATCAACATCATACCATTAAGCATGATGGATCAGTACTCGTCCATCATTCATGTACCGGTACCGGTCCATGTACTTGGCATAATTCTGCTATGTTTTTGGCTTCAGTCCATTTAAGCGTCGACAACTTCCTGTCGGTCCATTTTTTAAGTATTTCATTAATCCAGTAAAAACTCCTGCTGGTCCACCATAGCTCTCGAGCAACCAACCTTCGACCTATCCAAATGCATATCCAAATGACTTGAAAATTTGCTGGCCACCTCAATTTATCACCACGAAGCCACGATACAAACATCGTCACCATCTGATCAATACACATGGATCGTTACTGGTCCATCAAGTATGGACATGATAATTTTCGTGTTGAATTCCCTCGTCATCCAGGGCTCCTGCGCCAAGTTTCGTTTGAATTCGATCATTAGAACCTCTGATTTGCCCTGTTCTTGAAACCTAAGATCTACGACAACCAATTCTAACAAACAATTCAATTAAAACAAGCATCAATTCATAAATACTGATCATACAAACATGAACCTATCACAATTATGGCATAAACATATCATAAACATGAGATCTAACATTATTTGGATCTAAATACATGCGTGTATGCGATTAATCTAACAATTATCTGATTAACATGATCAAATTAGGTTTTCCTAGGGCGTCTAAATCTGAATTAAACATATATGATCATATCTAGGTTGGATTTAACATATAAAATATGGATTTGATCCTCATTTATCCATATAATCCGTAGTTTCCGTGTGAGAGATATCTATTACTCACCAATTTCTAGATCCAATGCAAACTTAGTGAATTCAGATCTGGACAACAATAATAGACCTCTAAAATCGATGAAATAGCGATGATCTAATCTTCGTTGATGATGATCTAGCCTGTAGATGCAACTAAAGTGAATTAGGATGAAAAGAATGGAGAAATTAGGGATTAGGTTGAACCGGAGAATCATATGCGCTCAACGTAATTTTTGAATGAAGAGAGAAACCTAGCAACAGTTCATTAGCCTAATGGGATTGATTAATCACCTCACTAACAGCTAATTAGTCTGCCTAATAGAAATTAAAACTCAAAACAACGACTCCTCGCAAACCGTTGAACCGAATCCTTTATGTGACAAATCTACGAAATCGTGAACCCTAATTTTGATCTAATAGGACCAATTTTAGCACCTGATCTGATCCATAACCGAATTTATGTCCCAAACAAAAAACTAAAAGGCAAAATGGTCATACTTAAATTCGGTAAAAATCGCGGATATATCTCACATCTCCATGAATAACATATTAAAATATGGTAATGATCCAAACACTAGGGAATTAAATATAATTATTTTACGATCCTCCAATACGTAAAAATGCAGGTCGTTACATTCTCCCTCCTTTATGAATTTCACCCCCGAAGTTCCAAGCATATACAACCAAACATAGTATCCTGCGTGCTAAACATCCATTTGTATCTAATCAATCATCCAATCTAGTATCCAACAAGCCATGCATCCAAGATCTTATCCTAGCATGCAAAACTGTAATAGTATAAGACACAATGATACAAGTAAGATACGATATATGGGACATACCATTTGAAGAGTTCTATATGGGTCATCCTCGTACCTTTTTCCATTTTCAATGTGCAATCATCATCGTCCTCGCTTCATTGTACTTTGAATAGCTTGATAGCCTTCCTCCTAAGTACTTTCATGTAACTACTTACGACGTGAAGCGGCTTACGAGGCCTATAAACTTCAGGCTCGACTTCTAATTCTTCAATCTGATCATGAGATACCACAACGTTTGAGTCGTGTACAAACATCCACGGAAATGATACATGAAACACATTATGCACACTCTCTATCCTCTCCGGTAAATCCACATTATAAGCAACCTTCCCTATATGCTCGACAATCTGAAATGAACCAACAAAACTTTGCGCTAACTTTTCTTTCCTTCCAAAACGAATGATATTCTGTAGAGGCAAAATCTTAATGAATACCAAATCTCCAACAGAGAATTCCAAATCTTTTTGTCTCTTATTGGCATAACTTTTCTAATGATCTTGGGCTGCCTTCATTCGTTGTCGAATGATCTCAATACTATTCATCGTTTCTCTTATCATTTTAGGCCCAAGTACTAACTTCTCTCCAGATTCTTCCTAACAAGATAGAGAATTACCAGATCTACCATACAACATCTCGTACTGTGCCATTCCAATACTCGATCAGGAGCAGTTATTATAAGCAAACTCTACCAAATGCAGATGGTATTCTGACGATCTCCGAAATCTAGTACATAAACCTTAAGATGATCTTCGAATACTTGATTAACTCTCTTGGTCTGACCATCTATTTGGGGATGGTTAGACTTACTGAAATATAACTCGGTTCCCAATGTCTCTTGCAAAATCTTCCAAAATCCACTGGTGAATAACGGATCTTGACCGCTAACAATACTCTTCAGAATCTCATGGAACCGAAATATCCACTTAAGATATTACTCACCCAACTTCGATGCCATCCTAGTGGATCTAATAGGAATGAACCCTTCATTTTTGGTCAAGCGATCAAGGATGACCCAAACATTATCATTTCCTGCCCTTGTTTTAGGTAGTCCATCAATAAAATCCATTGACACTTTCTCTTATTTCCATGTAGAAACTTCCAATGGCTGTAACAATCCACTTGAATTTTTTCTACTTGGCTCTAACCAGCTGAAAGTTCATGTAATTTGAGATAAATTTCCCAACATCCCTTTTCATTCCTTCCTAGTACTAAACTTGCCTCATATCTTGATACATCTTGTTACCACCTGGTTGAATATTCAATCTAGAAAGATGACATTGCCTCAGAACTTTATCCCTCAATCCATCTATATCAGGAACAACCAACCGTTCATTCTTGCGAAGCCAACCATCTCGATCAACTTCAAAATACTTAATTATCTCGGGGTCGACCCTCATCTCTATTCTCCGAATGATTACAGAAAGCTTATCGTCTCACTTCTGGTTTTTGCCAATCCTTTCGTTGAGAGTCGGACTAATAGATAAGCTTTCTAACATCTCAGGCTCGAACTCACAACGAGGCCTAAAATCAAATCCAACCAAATAATTGAGATGATTCCATTCTGTAAACATGGCTCCGAACTCACATGTCTTCGACTTAATGCATCGGCCACTACGTTACCTTTATCGGATTATAGGCTACTCCAAAGTTGTATGACACCAAAAAATCTAACCATCACTGCTGCCGAAGATTCAAATCCTTTTGGGAGAAAAGTTGCTCCAATGACTTATGATTCGTAAACAACTCAAATCTAACACCAAATAAATAGTGTCTCCAAATCTTCAGCAAATACTATCGTCGCTAACTCCAAATCATGAATCGGGTAATTCCTTTTATGCGACTTCAGTTGCCGACTTGCATAACCACAACTCTATCCTTCTGAATTCACACCGCTCTAAGTCTAGTACTACATGCATCGGTATATACCACTATCTCCACTCGGAATTGTCAATAAGGAGCACTCGCCAATCTTACTTTTGGTATCCTAAAGACTTTCTTACACCATGCATCATAGGCGAATACCTGATTCTTCTTTGTCAATCTGGTTAATGGTGCAACTATTTCAGAGAAATATTTGATAAATCGTCGATAATATCCAACTAAACAGAGGAAACTCCTAACATTCGTCGCACTCTTCGGTTGATCCCATCCTGTATTGCTTCCATCTTAGCAGGATCTGTTAGGGATGAGAATCACGGATCTTAAGGCAAAACTAACACTAGTGGAGGGGGTAAATAGTGCTTTAAAGAGATTATGGGAAACTTAGACAACTAACAATTATTTAAACAACGTATGAAACACATAATAAATATCACCACAATAACAATCACATATGCAAAAATAAATAGAAATAAAATGCAGAAAAGGAAAGAACACACCGGATTTTACACTAGTTCGGATAACTCCTACGTCCAATCCCATGCAACGCTAGATTGCGCAGAGTTTTATTAATACTAGTATCAATCTTACAACACCCATGATTTCCCAGCTACAGGGTTAACACCAGTTCCACACCCTTAATTTCATGGCTACAAGGTTCACACCAATTCACCACCCTAGATTACACGACTATAAGGTTCACACCGCTCCTTTTCCTTGATTTAAAGGCTACAAGGAACACACCCTTTCCTTAACAATTATAAAAAAACCTAGAACTCTTTAATAACACTTACAAACAGAGAGTGTTTGATAGAGATTGAGTAGAGAAGAAGAATGATATAATTTGTATTGAAATCGGCAAAGTATTTATATAGAAAGAAAAAAAATTAAGTTATAATAATGGTAGTAGCAGTAAGGATGAAGATGGAGAAGAAAAGATAGTTAAAAATTTGAAAATGACCCCTTTATATAGAGACTCAAAGGTTGCAACATTTTTGAAATGTTTCAAATAATGAAAAGACACTACTTTTGAAAATTAAAATTTGTAACTGTTATATGTCGACATACCAAATACATGTCGACATATATACATATTTTGAATTTTAAAATCATTATTCTACGGTTTAAACCAATATATATATATATATATTGGAATTTCTTGAATTAAAACTAGTTTTTTAAAATGAATTTTATAAAGTATAAAATCATATTAATATATAATTTAAACATATATATAATTATATGATATAAAACTATATATTATATATATATATATATTGTATATATATATATTGTAAATATAAAACTATATAATAAACATATATATATATATATATATTTGAAAACATAAGTAAAAATAATTTGAAATCATTTATAAAGGAGTTTGAAAATAAGATGATTTGAAAACAGAATTTGAAAGTGCTAACTGGAGTTTTATATATTTTCTAGACTCTATTACTTAGATATTCTTGAGCTCTTGATATCTTGATTCACATGAGTTTTGAAATCTTGAATCTCTTAAACTCTTAACTGTACAGTCTTCAATATCACCTGTATATAATTCCTACATATATATATATATTATGGATAAATATGTTAGTATATATTTTATAATCTATAATATTATTAATTAAAACGAGGTAGTTTTCATCAAAATTCCATTCTCCAACAAGATCCACCGCTATTCCTTGTCCTGGCACAACATGACCAAAGAATCTCACTTCTTCCTTCTACAAGTGATACTTCGAAAACTTTGCCTTCAGCTATTGCTTTCGCAAGATATCCAAAACGATTCTCAAGTGCATCTTGAATTCTTCCTCGTTCCTTGAATAAATCAATATATCGTCCATGAACACAAGTACAAACTTGTTCAACCGGCCTTTGAAAAGTTGATTAATAAGATCCACGAAATATGCTGTCGTGTTAGTCAATCCAAACGGCATCACCAGCCACACATAAAATCTGGATGGTGTTCTAAAAGCAGTTTTCAACACACTATCCCTTCCCATTCTTAATTGGTGAAATCCCATCACCAAATCCATTTGGGAAAACACCTTGGCTTCGTGAAGTTGATCAAATAAGTCATCTATTCCCGGCAATAGAAATTTGTTTTTGGTCACTTTATTCAGCTTACGATAACCCACACACAATTGCATTGATCCATCGGCCTTGGTCGCAAATACAACCGGTGCACCTCACTCAGATATGCTTCTTCGAATGAATCATTTACTCAAAAGATCGCTTACTTGCACCTCTAAATCTTGTTGTTCCTTAGGAGCCATTAGCTGAAGAGGCATAATAACAGGTCTGGCTCCATCAACTAAACCGATCCAAAACTCAATCTCTCGATGCGGCGTAACTCTCTAACCTCATTAAAAACATCAGAATACTCTGGAAACATTGGCACAGATGACAACCTATCCCATGGAATCACAAGCGAATATAAAAAGCTAACGTGAACTCCATCTTCTGGTGAACAACGTATCACCATCGTTTACCCTTCCACATTCCCAGTTATCAACTCGATCCTCACGCAATCCACGACAGCCGCATACCTATTGAGCCAATCCATACCCAAAATAATCCTAACCCGGTGAAATTGAAAACAAAATAAACACAAAAGAGCAATCAAGATTCGATAAAAATGGACGATGACAAAACATACAAAGGCTAGACGAACCCCTCTATAGGACGAGTCACAATTAATGGTCTATTGACAAATCTTGGGTTCTAGTCCTGACTCGCAAGCAAGCTCATCAAAGATAAAAGAATGCGATGCTTCGGTATCCAACAAAAATTTGAACTGATACATCTTTGACTGACAACATACATTCACCTAGTTCCCAGTCGGAATACGATAAGAAATCGGAAAAGCTTCCAAAACACATGATTTCACCAATTGCTTATTATTAAGAAGGTCTGGCCAGTCCTTCTTCTTATGCCAAGGTTTATCACAACATCAACATCTTTCCATCTTCGAATTCCCACAATCCCTGCAATAATGGTCCTTCTCATTACAATTTAAACAGATATCCCCCTTCTTAAGTTTCTTCCGACCATTACCCCCTTATTGTCGCAGTTTCCTTTTTCCATTCTTATTTGTTGGATCTGCTTCATTCCTCCCATATAATTCTTCTTAATATTATTACTCCACCAGGGCTTAGGTTCCTTCATAGCATTAGTGCTAGTATTAGTTTCTTTAGTAGACTCATTCATGTATCCAAAAGCCTAACCCCAAGCAACATTGATCTATTCCTCCCGATTCTTAACTCGACGCCAAAGTTGCTCCAAGGCTATATTCCTCCTCTTCATCTAAAGAAGAGGAATCTCATTACCGCCTAGCAGAATCAATCCTAGGTGCATGCACAGGAACACCACGCCCTGCTGATATTTCAGGAGCAGGCATTCTTCTCATGATCGCTGCCATCATCGCCTCGATCATAGCAGGATGGTCGGGCATAGCAGCAGCAGCTCCCGACAGGCTACCTTCGCCTACCCCTCTAGTCGCAGTCTCATCGCTAGTAGCATTCCTCCTATTCCTATCTATCATCCTTATTCTAAAACAAGAATGATTAGTTCTCATAAGAGAAATTCGGTAGTGGTGTTCAAGTTCTTACTAACCTACTAAACTATATATAATATAGTAATCGTCCATTAAAAATTACAAATACGTCTCTCCTATGTTTACACATTCACGAACTTCGGAGTAAAATCAATTAACCAAAGCTCTAATACCAAATGTGACGACCGCCCCATAACTACTGCACATAACTATGGAAAAGGTGTGTTATATGACATGCCAGGTCGATATGGGAAGATCCTCAAGGTAGAATAGTTCGAACTAAACCTTTCATATAACCCACAATGCATAAATAACATATAATAGAAAATATACAACATGATATAGTAGTGAAGCGTCACAAAATAAAAACTCAATTCTCATAACATATCAAAATCTTTAATAAAAAATATCTCTGATAATGAGTAGTCCATATATCAAGCCTCACTATATATCTCTCAAAGTCAATAAAGTCTCAACACACAGGGGAAATGACAAGATATCTATATAGTAGGTAGTAGTAATAAGCTAGCCTCCTGCTCGTCACCGCACAACATCATCAACACCAAAACCTACTACCTGCTATCTCAGTTTGCTTATCAACACATTTGATGAATAACCCAAGGCAATAAGAGGGAAACACAAAACCTTGAGTCAGACAACAATCTTAGTGAGTGATAAAATAACTGACAATGGTTACATAAGATTATATGAGTATAGAAAGTTAAATCATCTGATCTATCTAGCAACCATCAAGTTAACCCGTAAAAACCATCCATCACATGTCATTACAGAACAGGAAAGGACAACCCCCAATACCGCTTCTTTTCGATATCCTACGATGATAGACAACCCAGAGAAAATATGGAGGAAAGCGCATAATCAACCATAACTACCAATATCCTAGCTATCACCGATTAAAGCGTTGAATCAATCAGTTATCAAATTTTGCTTTCAACAATCAAAAGGGCTAATGGAAAACCCTGGTTCTATCCAAACCGTTATATGCCATTGTGACTACGTATGTTTGCCTTAATCAATTAAGGCAACTAGGTCCACGATGACAACATAGGGTACACGATTTATCCATCCATATTCTAATGGGCGCCGGCATAATAACCCTGCTTTGAGCCCATTAGAGTTCCTTAGCACTTCAAATCTGTCAAGTCTTTCTCATCGTCGACTCTTATTCTCTATCAAATCACTCTATTATCATCCTCGATCAACTCTCACCTGAGTCAATCTACCATCATATTGAATCATATATCATCCATGATTAGTATTACGTCGATCTGGCTCTGACCACTCCAACATGAGTTCACAATCGAAGCATCATCCATCTTTGAGTTGTACATCAATCATCTGAAGTCCATATCATACCAAACTTCACCAACAACCCCCATAAGCCATCACAACCAAGCTCACCAAAAAATCAGGATCATACCATCATGCATGACGGATCGATACTGGTCCATCATTCATGGACTAATGCCGACCAATGTACTTGGCAAATTTTTGCTAAGTTTTTGGCTTCGGTCCATCCAAGCATCGAGAACATCCTACTGGTCCATTTTCCAAGCATTTCCTTAATCCATTGAAAATTCCTACTAGTCTATCATAGCACTTGAGCAACCAACTTTCGACCCATCCAAAAGCATATCCAAATAACTTGAAATTTGCAGGCAATCTCGATTTATCACCACGAACCCATGCCACGAACATCATCGCCATCCGATCAACACACATGGATCGATACCATTCCATCAAGCATGGACCGGTGCCAGTCCATGTACTTAGTGAATTTCAACATGAAAATTTTCATGTCGAATTCCCTCGTCATCTAGAGCTCCTTCGCCAAGTTTTGTCTGAATCTGATCATCTAAACCTCTGATTTGCCCTGTTCTTAAAATCTAAGATCTACAACAACCAATTCTAACAAAAAAACCAAACGATGCAATCAATTCAATCAAAACAAGCATTGATTCATACAATACTGATCATAAAAACATGAATATATCACAATTATGGCATAAACATATCATAAACATGAGATCTAACATGATTTGGATCTAAACATATGCATAAACACGATTAGTCTAAAAGTTATCCAATTAACATGATCAAATTTTGTTTTCCTAGGGCGTCTGAATTTGAATTAAACATATATAATCGTATCCAGGGTGGATTTAACGTATAACATATGAATCTGATCCTAATTTACCCATACAATCCATAGTTTCCATGTGAGAGATATCTATCACTCACCAATTTCTAGATCTAATGCAAACTTAGTGAATTCAGATTTGAAAAGCAACAATATTCCCCCAAAATTGGTGGAATAATGACGATCTAATCTTTCTTGATGATGATCTAGCCTCTAGATGCAACCTATGGTGAATTAGGATGAAAAGAATAGAGAAATTAGGGATTAGGTTGAACCGGAGAATCACAGGGGCCTAACCTAATGTTTGAATGAAGAGAGAAACCCTAATTTCCCCCCTAATCCCCTCAATTTCTATCTACAGTTCATTAACCTAATGGGCTTGACTAATGTAATGACCAATAATTTATTAGGAATATTTAAATTAATTTAAATACTTAAAAATGAATTATTTTAAGAATTAACGACTTGGAATTTATTAAATTTAAGGTTTGAAGGTATAATTTATAATGTAACTAAAAACGAGCTCGCAGAAGCGCAGTAGTTCGTAATATTACATTTTGAACTTTAAATGAATATATATGATCCAATATAAGTAAGAATTCGTTAAAAGAAGAAACACTCAAATCTATTGAACCATAGTTTTCTAATGAATGAGAAAATTTGAGTTTTTATATTATAAATTGTGAGTTATGTCCAAATCAAATTTTCAAAAAAATGCTATGGAATCGTTTGTAAACCATAACGATTTATTTATATAATAAAAGGATTTCTATATAAATTGAATATCAATTTAACTTGGATTTTGAAATATTGAGTTATTAACCTAAATAAGTTTATTCTAAAGCTATATGAGATTTCATTTTAATATATATATATACGATAATTATAATTTGTTTTTCAAAGAATTTAATTATTTTGCAATTAAATTATAATTTATCGATTTAATTGAATATGGGAAAATAGACATTTCGCAAACAATCTCGGATTTTTACGAAACCAATTTTATCGGTTTTATAACATTAAATTATTGTAAGATTCCAAATTTCGGATCAATCGGAGTTAGTATGTGGACATGCGAGCTTTAAATGTTCAATGTAAATAAGCATGTATTATTAGTCAACAAATTGAGCTAGAACTAGCGCTATTTGAGAAAATGGACTCAGTTTCAACGAAACAAGTTTCATTAGGACCATAATGACAAACAATAGGTGCATATCAATTTTCACCGCGAACGAAGTTCGTATGCGTCCATGCGAATTTTTAAACGACCCAGTGGATAATGATAGACACATAGTAATATATAGTAGAATAGAAAATATTAAAACCAAGTATCTTCACTATTAATACACCCAAATTCCTAAACCCAAGTGCCCAAATATTTTAGCCTCCGTAATTTGCAAATAAGCCCCTCTCTCTACAATAATTTATATCTCTCAAATCGTTGCGAATTGGTGAAAGTCACCAACTGCAATGATGGAGTGTACGTTGAGGGCTACCTTCACCTAAAATATGATAGCGATTGGTGAGTAGAGGTGGTTGGGATTTGGCTTAAGAGGGAGAGGGATGATTTTCGGTTTATCTTGAACTATGTGCAAACGAAGGGGAGTTAGCCGAAGGTGTCAACTAGGAAGTTGGAGAGGGGAGAGAGGTCTACAAGTTTGTTGTAGGGAATTTGGTCTGAATGTGGCTGTGGCATGGACATGATCGGAGGTGAAATGTTTGGAAAAGCAGCGAACATATACTTGAGTTTTCTAATGAATGGAGGTAGAATTGTGAGAGATGGTCAACTACAAAAATGTTCGCCATATGGAGGCGCGCCTCCTGGTCAAATTTCATGATCATTGGTGGCCGAAGGAGGCAGAAATTCCATTCAACGTGGGTTCATCGAGGAAATTGTGGCTGTCGGAGGTGTTTCAAGGTGGGGCTCTGGTTGGTGTGGGGCCTCGGCGGTGGCGCAATTCAGGCGAAGTGACGGGTCGACAATCTAGGTGGCCCAGGTGGCGGTGGCAAGCAACGGTGGGGAGGGAGCTCAGTTTTTAAGGATCGAAGAAGAATTGGATGAAACAAGATCCGTTGGAACCATGGGAAATAATACTCTGCTATGGAACTGGTTTGGACGGGTTGGAATTTTGTGTTAAATTAAACCCACGTTTAATTTAATTCAAAAGCAATCGTTATTGCAATGACCAAAAATCATTATGAGAACACTTTTTAACTTGAATAGTTATTATAATCGTCAACTGATTGTATATTGATTACTTGTGGTTGCTATGGTTGCTTCGTGAATGATGTGTGTTTATAACAGTTTTATCTATACTGTTCATGTAACATTTATGCGTTATCAATTATAATGCTTATCTTATGACTATAGTTTGATGAACAATAACTGTTGGGGTTGTTATTATAATTGCTCACACAAATTGATACAACGAATATGCAGTAATTTGGGAATTGATTTGGTTTCGTTCCATTGGAATTTCAAATGAACAACAAATTCATTTAAATGAATAAGACGTAAAAATGGAAATTATATTTTTATATCCAAAATTATTTGGAAATGAGAGTTATACGATTTCAAACAACTATTGAAAATGTTGAAATGAATTTAAAAGAGTTTCAAAATAGAAATGGCTTATTCTAATTAAAAATAGATTTTGAATAGTAAATTCAAAAGTGAATTCGAGTTAGATATATAAATGACATTTTTAACTTGAAGTGATTGTTCTAATTATCTTATTTATTTTTATAATGGATTTCAGGAAAGTTTGGATTTCAAAATATTATATTTTTGAAAAATATTATTATTTTAGTATTATAATAATTTAGAATATTCAATTTTGATTTATAATTGAATTTGAAGTTGGAATCATTTTAAATTGATTTTATAAATTTTTTGTAAAATACATTTGGATTGAATCAATCGAGTTTTATTTGAAATAATAATATGGTTTGAATAGAATGTGTCGCGCAGCGATAGTCCGATAATTTCGACTATGAACTTCAAACAAGCATAACTAATGCATTTTAAATCGGATTTTGCCGAATTGAAAACCTTTTGCTTTCTATTAATGATAGCTTTCAAATGAAAGAAGAAATTTCGGATTTGAACTTATAGATTTCAAGTTGTGTTTAAATCTATTTTTGAAAAGGTCATTGTTAACACAGTTCGATGACCGTAATTGGAAATCATTCGCAATGGTCGTATTAAAATTATTAGAAATATGTAAAAATTATGATAAATCATAAGAAGTGATTTGACAAATAAATATTAAGTTTCAAACTATATTTCGATTTTTTTGCTTTCATCCTAACTTGTTGAATACGGTAAAACGACGTTTTGGGAATTTAAGTTAAATTAACTAAAGATTTTCAAATATTAGTTTATTGGATTTGAAAGATGAGTCTTGAGAAATCGTTTAATTAATATTAATTGGAAATTGGAAATTGGATTTGGATAGAAATGATCTTTGGATATTTGGTATTGATTTCCGTTGTGTCGACCGTTACTATTTTGAGGAATTTATAAGATGGTTATTTCGTTATTCCACTTATAGTATTCATTAATTACGAGAATTGGTGTTTAATATAAGTGGATGTGTAACACCGCGTACTTTCTAAGAATATAAAAAGTGACAAATTAAAGAATATTTAATTTTTGGAAGAAGAATTAAGGGAAACGGGCTACGCCATTGCGTTCATCTCAAAATTCTGGTCAAGATAGACACGTGGTTTGCGTAAATCGGACACCGTATGAAGAAGTTACTAAGGTTTGAAGTTGGTATAAGTGCAGGAAGAATATATATATATATATATTGGGTTCAGTACTCCAGAAATAGGTCCAGAATGTCAAAAATGGGTTCGAAATTCAAAATCAGCTAAAACAGGCTGAGCGGGAAAATTCCCACTCTAGGGTGTTGACCTCCCCTAGGGGGCGTTGACATGGGTGTCGACCCCCTTATAGGGGTGTCGACATGGGTGTCGACCCCCTTAGATCCGAATTTTCTGCTGTGACGTCTTTTTCTTTATGTGAGTGGCTCGGATTTTGTTTGACTTAATCCGATGGTTCAGGGCCTTCTTCTACACCTATAAATAAACACCTAAACCTAACCATAATCTCATTTCACTAATCCATGGTGCCTCCATGCTATCCTAATCTAAACTAATCTTTCCTTTCTTCTCCATCAAGTCAAGTTAGAAGATCAGATTTGCTACAACAACAATTCATACGTATTCAGAGATCTGTGCTGCATCATTTGAGAATTAATTCTCTGTTGTTTTAGATCTACCACAGTGAGTTCATATTACTTTTAGAAATGAAATTTAATTGTAATCCTGACATGTTAATAAACCTGAATTTGAGACTATGCCTATTTCTGTTCATCAGATTTGTTCTTATATGTCTATTTCTGTTCATCAGATTTGTTCTTATATGCCTATTTCTGCCATTACATGCTTGATTTGTTACTCTCTTCTTTCCCTGTTCTTCCTTTTTATTTTTATAGCCAGGCTACCTTCGAGCCTAGGCCTAACGCTGAAATATGCGAACGTGCAAAATTGGGAATCATTTGGAAAGAAACGGAATATTGTGCATAATAATATATGACTTGGGAAAAAGGGCAGTAAAATCTATAATGAAATAGGGATAACTGTGAACACGCCCAAATTGGGATTTTGGGTAATTGGCATACACTGTAATCAAAAACTTTAATTTGGGCATTGTTTGTATTATTAATCATAACTGGGGTTTTTGGGGCATAACCTGTACTGTGGAATTTGACTAAAACTTGGGGTAAATGTTATATTGTGAATTATGACTGTAATGGGGCATGTAAATTTGTAGGCTTAATTTATGATTAAGTGAAATATGTTAATGGAATAGTAAAGAGTCTGTGAAGCTTGTTTAATCTGTTGAAACTGAATACTGTAATTGAAGAAAAACCTACGATGAACATGAATAATTGTTTAAGAATGAATATGCCTAAAACTGAACCTCGCCTAGGCACAAGGTTAGATTGCACTTGTGGTATAAGTCTGCCCGGAACCGCCCGACATATCCAGCAACCACAAGTGGTGAATCTAATGTGAGGGGCCTAGTGCGTACATATGAAAAAGTACTCAGACACGAGGTTATATTACACTTGTGGTAGAAGTCTGCCCGGAACCGCCCGGCATATCCAGCATCCACAGGTGGTAAATCTAATGTGAGAGGTCTGGTGCATTAACCAGAAATGATAATAATTTGTCAACTTGGAATACTTAACCTAATTGAATCTGCAGGGATTACATGAACCTGTTAAATTGAGTAGGGTTAAGTAAACTTGCTTGAATAAGTGAGAGAGGTTAAGTTAATCTTAATAAATCGATGGGGTGGGTTATATGTATATAGACCCAACAAACTTAACCTATTGTATATGTTGAATCTGTACAATCTGATCTATTAATCTGATAATCCATACATCTAATCCATTAATCTACGAACCTGTTAATCCGTAAACATGTTAATTCGTAAATCTACTATATTAATCTATAAACTTGCGAATTTGTAAATCTGCCCTGTTAGTCTACAAACATGTTAATCTGAAATCTGTACATCTGAAATCTGTTAGTCTTGGGACACAAGGTTAGGAGGGGTATTTGATTGTGTCATCTGTTGTGTGGGACCCATATCAGTCAGTAACCCTTTTTGGTATCAAATGGCGACCCAACACTAGGTAGGGGTCAGGGCACGCTTACTGAATTGGTTATAAGAGGTCCATTCGAATGGCGAGGGGTGTTGATGCACGTTCCAACCAAGTCATGTGCTTGCATGGATCCGGTCTACTCTAGGGAAGTTAAGACGCCGTGACATCTGTAAATAGGTCTGTGTCTTTCTGTACGTTGCCACTTTAGGGAGTGATACACCCTTCTGTGGTGCCAACACAGGGTATTTATGTATTAGGGTGTCGATCGCTTAGGGTAGAATTTAGGGTACATCTAGTTCTGTCTGTTTCTGTTGGGGTACCGTCTGTTTCTGTTGGGGTGGTAAAACCTGATTGTTTTTGTGTGGTACCGTCTGTTGGGGTGGTAAAGGCCCGTCACTAGTGTACACCTAATTCTAACATTCTGTTTCCGTAGGGATTATTCTGTTTCTGTCTCTGATTCCGTTTCTGCTTCTGTTTCTATACCGTCTGTCTCTGTTGAGGTGGTAAAGGCCCATTACTAGCATTCTGTTTCTGTAGAGATCATTCTGTTTTCGTTTCTATTTCAGTTTAGACATCAGGGTAACACCTAATCCCATTGTACTAGTATTAGTGAGAAGTGAAAAGTAAGTAAGAAGCATAGCATGGTCTATATCATTCTGTTTCCTCTGTTTAACCTATGTATACCTGCTACTCCTGTTACCGTTATCTCTCATCTAGTTTTATTTACATGTCATGATACTAATATCTGTTTTTATACCGAAAGTCACTGGACTCGCCAGACTTTATGTCTGACCTTTTTTGTTTTGCCTCTTTTCTTCCCTTCCCCCCAAGGTTCTCAGGGTGGGAACGCAAAATCTTGATTCGGATTTCTTTCTGATTAAAGTGCTTGGAAGCGCTAAAAGTAATGTTTAGCTTTGTTTCTCTTACATATGGCATTTTGGAGTGGGATTATGGTTTTAAAAATTATGTACTCTGATGGTTTTTGTGCAAGACTAATATTATGTATTTGGTTTTGGTGTTTGAAGATGTAACCAAACTTATTTCTGTTTCCGCTGCAATAAAGTTATAATATTTTCAAAGTACTACTTTATGTATCTATCTTGTAATATTCTGTTCTGTTTACTTGTAACGCTCCATGAAACTTAATGCAATCCCTTTGTGAGTGATATTAACGGGCGTGTGGTGTCACAGGATGTAAATTCTGATTAAATCTTGTATTTAGTACCAGTTGAGTTTGGGTTTGTCGTGAATGGTGTCAGCAGTAACATCATTCTTTAAACCAGTTAAATGTGAGTTATGTTTGGAATTCTAAAAAGTTATAATCTTCGTTAAGAGTAGTTAAATCTTTACTCTAAGATTTATATAGATAAGTTTTCCAATTAATGAATTAAATTGGAATTGAATGGAAATCAATTTAGTGATAATCGAGATGGGTCTCCATGAATGAAGATCTTTACTATTTAAGAAATTTAAAAGGCTTTGTCATTATTCTGCTTATAGTTTTAGTCTGATACGGGAATTCATGTCGATTATGAGCTGATTTGATTTCCGTGAATATTTCATTTAAAAATGAAAGTATGATTTTTGGGTTTATCATGAACGATGTTTTAAATAACATTTGTTCTTTAACCCATGTAAAGGGAAAGATAATTTTCCAAGATTAGTTGAAATGAAATCTTTATTTATTTGAATATAAAGGTTTAATGAAAGAATTTTCTCTAGCAAAAGATAATGGGAACAAAGTTTAAAGATCGCTTAAAAGAAGATTGTAACGACCTGCATTCTACGCATCGGAAGATCGTAGAATATTTATTTCTTTTTCTTAGTAAGTCGTATGGTCGTGTACTTTTGGGAAACGACTAGTAGGGTCATTTCCCATGTTCATGATTTTTTTTTTGATTTTTAAATGACCGTTTTGCCCCTAGTTGAACTTGTTTTGACTATAACTTTTGATTGGAAAGGAATTTTGACCTGAAACCACTTCCATTGGATCCGGATGATGGTTTACAATTCCGTAGAGTGGTCATATTAGCCAAACGGACTCACCGTTTGGGAGATATGGCTGAAACAAGTTTCAGATGGTGAAAAACAGCTTAATTGGGCTTAACCGGGTGATTAACAGCTAGGCCCAAAGGGGAATTTCGGGATTAGGAGTTTAAAAGGGCTGTTAGGGTTTGGAGAATACCTTTTTCTCATTTTTCAGCCGTCACTATTCATTCCTCTTAACCTAGCCATGGCCTCCACCCTCTAAATCTCTTCAAAACACCTCTTAATCACTTTCTAATTGAAGATTAGGCTTAGCAAACATCAAATCAAGGAGTATTAGCATGAGAACCGAGGTAGAGCTGCTGTGTAAGATTGGGAACAGTGCCAAATCAGAGAATATTTCAGTTTTGGGGTTTTAGTGGTGGCAAAGGTGAGTGATTAGCTTGCTTTTACACTAATTACGGTTAATTATGGGTAATTAGTGAAGATTAGCGAATTTATACATTAATAAATTCTGGAAAAATTCCTAAAATTCTATAATGATGTTTTATGGCTCTGATAAAAATTTGGGCTAATTTGGATAAGTTTTGCTAATTGTATGCATAATCACGGTTAAGAAGGATTAAGGGGAAAACATGGGTTTCTAGGTATGTTTGATCTAAAGTATTTCATGTAAATGATGTTTTAATGTTTGTGATTGATTCTATATGTTGTTACTGCTGTTTGGAATGTTTTGTAATGTCATAGGAAGTTTAGAATGGTTGAAAACGCCGTCGTTCGGCGAAAATAGCTTGCTGGAAAAAGTTGCAGATTTTCAGAACCGGTTAGGAAGAACACCCGATCCGAACCGGATAGGAGGAGGAGATCCGAACCGGATAGGAGGAGGAGATCCGATCCGAACCGGATAGGAGGAGTAGATCCGATCCGAACCGAAAAGAAGGAGGAGATCCGAACCGAACCGGATAGGAGGAGACACCCGAACCGAACCGGATAGGAGGAGACACCCGAACCGAACCGGATAGGAGGAGGAGATCCGATCCGAACCGAATAGAAGGAGGATATCCGAACCGAACCGGATAGGAGGAGACACCCGAACCGAACCGGATAGGAGGAGGAGATCCGACCCGAACCGGATAGAGGAGGAGACCCGAACCGAACCGGATAGGAGGAGGATGCCCGAACCGAACCGAATAGGAGGAAGAGACCCGAACCGAACCGAAGAAGACCATAACCCGAGATGCAAAGGTAGTCCAAATGGGAAGTTTGTACCAAGGATTCAGATGGGAATCAACGAGTTAACTTCATGATTGGGCTTTGCTGCGGGACGTGTGCTAAGGGGCTGTCGATGTCTGTAACTTTGGATCACTATGTATAGGGGGTACGTGAACGGATTCAGGGCCACAGTGGTCTAGGTACGACTAAAAGAGCTATAGACCAATGAAGTGGGGTCATTTGTAAAGGTTTAGTCATGACTTCATGGGGTAAGCTTGGTGGTAGCAGTAGTTGTACAAGCCGAACTCCGTCACTACTTCGATGGGTCTAGTGGTTGAAAGCGGTATACATCGTATGCTTTATGCACTGAGTGAGAGATGTGAGGATGGTTGCCATGATTGAATTGTTTGCTATCCCTATGACATGCACACCCCCACCCCCGTATTTCTTTACACCATATGTTGATGGCACCTTAGAGTATTGTACAGTATGTAGTGCTAACTCTTTGATTGCAGGTCCAGGTTCAGGTATGGTTTAGTATACCTGTTATTGTTCTGTTTAGCTGCTTATCGCTCATACCAGACTTTTTGTCTGACCCAGAGTTTTATGTCTCTTCTTATTACTCTGGGTGCTCACACGAGCAGACTAGAGACAGGTTAGCTGGTGATGCACGGGTAGATGATCCGGAGACGAGCAGGAGGCTTCCACGTAATATATATATATAGTATTCTCCCTGTGTTGTCGAAGATCACTGCTTGGGCATTGGTGGTGCATCTTCCACTTTAGCTTTCTTTTGTTTAGAGACAGTAGATTTTGAAAAGTTGTAATAAGCTGTATTTGGATTTCCGCTGCTCTGATGTTGACATTTATTATTAGTTATCAGCTTATGCACTGTCTCACCTGTTTTATGTCAAGTATGTTATTATTATATTTTATTCCATGCGTTGTGAGACATTCTACAGGTTCCTTGATTAGTTCATTCTCTTCTTTCTTTTCTTATGACGACCGTTCCGTGCCAGTTGGACATGTGTACAGCGCACACTTGGAGGAAGTGTCGGTTGGTGCGGGGCGGGCCGTCACACTTGGTATCAGAGCTCTAGGTTGCGTAGTTAACCTAGGGAAGTTATCAGGGAGAGATAATATACGTATACGAGAGAGCGTATTTGTGGTTATTTTGGTTTTCAAAAGCTATATATATACTATTAGTAGTATAAGAATGAAGTCGTACTGCACTAGCACCACTATGGAATCGTTAATCGTTTCCTTTTTCAGATTGACGATGAGCCGAGATACTAGAGGTGCTGGTAGGGGAGCCAATAATGGGAATGCTGCTGACATGAGGACGATGTTTACTGACCACATGAGAGAGATGCTTAGAGATGTACGGAGGGCAGCTCCCAATGGTGGAAATGGTGGTGGTCCAATAGTGCAGGCGCCAAGAGTCGACTACGCCAAGCTGAATAAGGATTATACTAGCCTTGGTGGGAAGCCGTTCCACGGAACGGAGTCGGCCACAGATGTTCAGGATTGGTTGGATAGTTGCGAACGTATCTTCGAGGATTTGGGTATCGAGGATGCGATGAAGAGAAAGCTAGCGTCCCGTCAGCTGCAAGGGCGGGCAATGAATTGGTGGAATGCTATAAAGGCAGCTACTCCCGAAGATCAGATTACTTGGGAGCAGTTTAAAGCTCGCTTTAGCGAGAAGTTCATTCCAGCTGCTCAGAAGTCAGTGCTGTTTAAGAAATTCTTGGAGCTCAAGCAGAATGGCAGAGCTGTCTCGGAATACATTGCTGAATTCGACACTTTGTCAAAGTATGGGTTATCTCTTATTGATACTGCCGAGAAGAAGAATGAGAAATTCATAACTGGGTTAGATCAGTACTTAGGGGAAAGGCTTATTAACCACATCGATGAGACGTTTGAGTCGATTGTGGGGAAAGCATTAAGATCAGAGAGTCTCTACCCTAAGCCGAAGACTGAGGTTGCATCCGCAGATGAGCCAAAGCCACAAGCAAGTGGTGGAGGCAAGGGTGGTTCCCAGAATAAAATAAAGCAGAGCCAGACTAAGGATGGCCAGAAGAAAAAGAATAAACAAGATGTTGAGTGCTTCAGCTGTGGTAAGAAGGGCCATTATGCTAGTAATTGTCGGGCCAAGCCAGCGGATAGGAAGTGCTTCAACTGTGGCCAAATGGGACATCACAAGGACAAGTGTCCGCAACCCCCTAAAGAGAAGCAAATGGTGAAAGCATACGCCCTTAATGCTATTCCTTCTTCGTTGAATGCCCCAACTGCGGCGGAGAAGGGAAAGAATGTCGTCATTCAAGGTATGCTTTCTGTTTATGATGTTCCTGTTAGAGTTTTGTTTGATACCGAAGCTTCCAGTTCTTTCATATCTAGTGACCTGGTAGATAGGTTGGGATTGGAGCCCGAGATTGTCGATAGATCTTTAGTAGTGACGAACTCGATTGGTGGTTCTACTAGCCTTAGCATGATTTGTCGTAATGTGGTCTTATTGAGTCATGGATGCATGTTTGTTTGTGATTGCTTTGTTTTGGGCTTTACTGGGTTTGGCATTATTTTGGGAGTAGATTGGCTCCGAAGATACGGGGTGGTGGTAAACTGTGAGGGCTTTTTGGTGACAGCTAGAGCGGATGATGGGCGGAGGATAGTGTTTGGTGGTCTACCCAGTGAGGGGGTATTGGCTAGTTTTCTAAACTCCCTCGACATTCCGCATAGTGAGTTGTCAGGTTTGCACGTGGTTGGCCAGTATCCGGATGTTTTCGAAGAAGTGACCGGACTTCCACCACACCGAGAGATTGAGTTCCGTATTGATTTGGTAAAAGATGCCAGACCTATAGTGATGCCACTTCGTCGTATGGCACCAAGGGAGCAGCGAGAGCTCGAGGTGCAAGTCAGCGATCTTTTGAAGAAGGGATTTATCAGAAGGAGTGTCTCTGAATGGGGAGCACCAGTTGTGTTTGCTACCAAGGCGGATGGTTCCCTTCGTTTGTGTGTAGACTACCGCGAGTTGAACAAGGTGACGAGGAAGAATAAGTATCCTCTCCCATGGATAGATGATTTGTTCGATCAGTTGAGTGGCGCGAGAGTGTTCTCCCAGTTGGATCTCGCGACAGGTTTTCATCAGCTTAGAGTGGAAGCTGAGAGTGTAGCTAAAACGGCATTTCGAACGCCGTCTGGATTTTATGAATGGTTGGTTATGCCATTTGGGCTGACTAATGCCCCGGCATATTTTGTGGATCTTATGAATAGGGTATTCAGAGATCAGTTGAATAAGTCTGTTCTTGTGTTCGTGGATGATATTTTGGTTTACTCAAGGAACGAGGAAGAACACAAGGAACATTTGAGGACAGTGATGGAGGTGTTGAGGAAACACCAATTGAAAGCAAAGTTTTCTAAGTGTCACTTCTGGAGGAAGGAAGTGAGATTCTTGGGCCATGTTGTTTCAGAAAATGGTATCGCCGTGGATCCTGCTAAGGTGGCTACGGTGCAAGATTGGTCTACGCCCAAGAATGCAACGGACGTAAGAAGTTTCTTGGGATTAGCGGGATATTATCGTAAGTTTATCCATGGCTTCTCCAAGATAGCAGCACCGTTGACTCAGTTGACAAAGAAGAATCAAGCTTTTGTTTGGAACGAAAGGTGCGAGGATGCATTCAAGAGTCTAAAAGAAAAGTTGACAAGTGCACCAGTGTTAGTCATTCCCAAAGGGAGTGAAGAGATGACGGTATATACAGATGCTTGTGGTACCGGACTAGGTGCTGTGTTGATGCAGGGTGGTAGGGTTGTAGCTTATGCAAGCAGGCAACTGAAACCGCATGAGAAGAGGTATCCTATCCATGATTTGGAATTGGCAGCGATCGTATTCGCATTGAAGATGTGGAGACATTATCTCTTGAGAGAAAGATTCGAGCTGTTTACTGATCATAAGTCGCTGAAGTATCTTTTCTCTCAAAAGGATTTGAATCTTCGTCAGCAGAGGTGGTTAGAGTTCTTAGCTTCATATGATTTCGACATCGCATATACACCGGGAAAGGGCAATGCCGTAGCCGATGCGTTGAGTCGAAGACATGCCAGTTTAGGGGCTATGTTCCTTGAATGGAAGCAACTGGAGTATATCGCGGGGTTTGATTTCAGACCAAAGTGCGAATTGGACCCAGAAATGTTAGCAAGTTTGACGATCAGACGCACTTTAATTGAGCGGATCGGCTCTAGTCAGAGGGACGATCCTAACCTATTGGAAATCATCTCCAAGTTAGAGATGGGTATCGATGAGGAGATGAGCAAGTATGGGCTTGATCAAGATGGATGGCTTAGAAAGAATGGAAAGCTCGTTGTACCCAATGTCAATGGATTGAGAGATGAAGTGCTTAGAGAATGTCATCACTCAAAACTGACTATACACCCCGGTGGTAATAAGATGTATCGAGACATGAGACAGACTTACTACTGGGAAGGGATGAAAAGAGACGTTGGGGAGTTTATATCCAAATGCATGAATTGCCGGCTAGTTAAAGCCGAGCAAAAGAAGCCTAGTGGGTTGTTACAGCCATTAGAAATTCCCGAATGGAAATGGGAGCAAGTCTCGATGGATTTCATTGATGGTTTACCAAGGACTAGATCGAGACATGATAGCATTTGGGTGATTGTGGACCGATTAACCAAAAGTGCAAGATTTATACCAGTCAGATCGACCAGAACGGCAGCTAAGTTAGCAGAATTGTATATGAAGTGGGTAGTGAGATTCCATGGAGTACCTAAAAGCATTGTGAGTGACCGAGACCCGTTGTTCACTAGTGGGTTTTGGAAGAGCTTACAAGAAGCTCTAGGGTCAGAGTTACATCTCAGTACCGCATATCATCCTCAGACCGACGGTCAGACGGAGAGGGTGAATCGTATTTTGGAAGATCTCTTGAGAGCATGTATATTGGATTTTGGTGGATCATGGGATGACCATTTGCATCTAGTAGAGTTTGCATATAATAATAGCTACCAATCCAGTATCGGTATGGCTCCGTTTGAAGCTTTGTACGGAAGACCATGCAACTCACCATCATGTTGGATAGAGACTGGCGAGAAGTTTATGCTTGGACCAGATGTGGTGAGGGAAACTTCAGATAAAATCAAGACCATTCAACAACGAATGAAGGCTGCCCAAGATAGGCAGAAGAGTTATGCCGATAAGAGGAGAAGAGACTTAAAATTCTCCGTTGGCGACTTGGTGTTTGTCAAGATTTCTCCGTTGAAGAGCGTAATACGATTTGGTAGGAGAGGAAAGTTGGCACCAAGATTCGTTGGCCCATTTCCTGTTCTTGAACTAGTCGGGAATTTGGCATATAGAATTGACTTACCAGACAAGATGGCGGGAGTTCACAACGTATTTCATGTTTCCCAGTTAAGGAAGTTTGTGCACGACCCTAATGGGGCTATTTCACCTGATCAGTTGGACGATATCGAGGTTGAACCTGAGGCGGTTGGGAACCGTAGGCCTATGCGTATCGTTGGGAACGATACGAAGCAACTTCGAAGGAAGGCAGTGAAATTAGTCAAAGTCCAGTGGGGTGAGGATGAGAAAGACTGTACTTGGGAAACAGAGGAGGACATAAGGAAGAAGTATCCAGAACTCTTTGCCTCGTAAGATTTAATTAGCGATTTAGTTTTCCGCATGCTAGGTTATGTTTGTTTTGCTTGTTTTGCATGTTTGGTTGCTGTGAATGATTGTTAGGCATGCGGGATTCATTGTTTGTTTCTTTGTTAAGGAATTTCGGGGGCGAAATTTCTTAAGGGGGGGAGAATGTAACGACCTGCATTCTACGCATCGGAAGATCGTAGAATATTTATTTCTTTTTCTTAGTAAGTCGTATGGTCGTGTACTTTTGGGAAACGACTAGTAGGGTCATTTCTCATGTTCAAGATTTTTTTTCGATTTTTAAATGACCGTTTTGCCCCTAGTTGAACTTGTTTTGACTATAACTTTTGACTGGAAAGGAATTTTGACCTGAAACCACTTCCATTGGATCCGGATGATGGTTTACAATTCCGTAGAGTGGTCATATTAGCCAAACGGACTCACCGTTTGGGAGATATGGCTGAAACAAGTTTCAGATGGTGAAAAACAGCTTAATTGGGCTTAACCGGGTGATTAACAGCTAGGCCCAAAGGGGAATTTCGGGATTAGGAGTTTAAAAGGGCTGTTAGGGTTTGGAGAATACCTTTTTCTCATTTTTCAGCCGTCACTATTCATTCCTCTTAACCTAGCCATGGCCTCCACCCTCTAAATCTCTTCAAAACACCTCTTAATCACTTTCTAATTGAAGATTAGGCTTAGCAAACATCAAATCAAGGAGTATTAGCATGAGAACCGAGGTAGAGCTGCTGTGTAAGATTGGGAACAGCGCCAAATCAGAGAATATTTCAGTTTTGGGGTTTTAGTGGTGGCAAAGGTGAGTGATTAGCTTGCTTTTACACTAATTACGGTTAATTATGGGTAATTAGTGAAGATTAGCGAATTTATACATTAATAAATTCTGGAAAAATTCCTAAAATTCTATAATGATGTTTTATGGCTCTGATAAAAATTTGGGCTAATTTGGATAAGTTTTGCTAATTGTATGCATAATCACGGTTAAGAAGGATTAAGGGGAAAACATGGGTTTCTGGGTATGTTTGATCTAAAGTATTTCATGTAAATGATGTTTTAATGTTTGTGATTGATTCTATATGTTTTTACTGCTGTTTGGAATGTTTTGTAATGTCATAGGAAGTTTAGAATGGTTGAAAACGCCGTCATTCGGCGAATATAGCTTGCTGGAAAAAGTTGCAGATTTTCAGAACCGGTTAGGAAGAACACCTGATCCGAACCGGATAGGAGGAGGAGATCCGATCCGAACCGGATAGGAGGAGGAGATCCGATCCGAACCAGATAGGAGGAGTAGATCCGATCCGAACCGAATAGAAGGAGGAGATCCGAACCGAACCGGATAGGAGGAGACACCCGAACCGAACCGGATAGGAGGAGACACCCGAACCGAACCGGATAGGAGGAGGAGATCCGATCCGAACCGAATAGGAGGATATCCAAACCGAACCGGATAGGAGGAGACACCCGAACCGAACCGGATAGGAGGAGGAGATCCGACCCGAACCGGATAGAGGAGGAGACCCGAACCGAACCGGATAGGAGGAGGATGCCCGAACCGAACCGAATAGGAGGAAGAGACCCGAACCGAACCGAAGAAGACCATAACCCGAGATGCAAAGGTAGTCCAAATGGGAAGTTTGTACCAAGGATTCAGATGGGAATCAACGAGTTAACTTCATGATTGGGCTTTGCTGCGGGACGTGTGCTAAGGGGCTGTCGATGTCTGTAACTTTGGATCACTATGTATAGGGGGTACGTGAACGGATTCAGGGCCACCGTGGTCTAGGTACGACTAAAAGAGCTATAGACCAATGAAGTGTGGTCATTTGTAAAGGTTTAGTCATGACTCCATGGGGTAAGCTTGGTGGTAGCAGTAGTTGTACAAGCCGAACTCCGTCACTACTTCGATGGGTCTAGTGGTTGAAAGCGGTATACATCGTATGCTTTATGCACTGAGTGAGAGATGTGAGGATGGTTGCCATGATTGAATTGTTTGCTATCCCTATGACATGCACACCCCCACCCCCGTATTTCTTTACACCATATGTTGATGGCACCTTAGAGTATTGTACAATATGTAGTGCTAACTCTTTGGTTGCAGGTCCAGGTTCAGGTATGGTTTAGTATACCTGTTATTGTTCTGTTTAGCTGCTTATCGCTCATACCAGACTTTTTGTCTGACCCAGAGTTTTATGTCTCTTCTTATTACTCTGGGTGCTCACACGAGCAGACTAGAGACAGGTTAGCTGGTGATGCACAGGTAGATGATCCGGAGACGAGCAGGAGGCTTCCACGTAATATATATATAGTATTCTCCCTGTGTTGTCGAAGATCACTGCTTGGGCATTGGTGGTGCATCTTCCACTTTAGCTTTCTTTTGTTTAGAGACAGTAGATTTTGAAAAGTTGTAATAAGCTGTATTTGGATTTCCGCTGCTCTGATGTTGACATTTATTATTAGTTATCAGCTTATGCACTGTCTCACCTGTTTTATGTCAAGTATGTTATTATTATATTTTATTCCATGCGCTGTGAGACATTCTACAGGTTCCTTGATTAGTTCATTCTCTTCTTTCTTTTCTTATGACGACCGTTCCGTGCCAGTTGGACATGTGTACAACGCACACTTGGAGGAAGTGTCGGTTGGTGCGGGGCGGGCCGTCACAAAGATAATCGTGTTTTTCGCGTAAGATATGATTATGAAATCGTAAGTATGATTTTGGGCAAGAGATAAGATCAAAGAAAGATAAAGTAATCTACCCTAATCAATTATCGATGAGTGGGTTGGATTTGGGATAAATATATTTTTCCGTCAAGATAATCGAAAATCTTTAATCAGATTTGAAATGAAAGAGGGTAATCAAACTTACCAAAATACGATGGGTATTACATATGGAGTACCACCATTTTTGCTCAATAAGATGAACAGGATTGGAATTAGATAATGTTATGAGAAATTTCCTTTTTTGCGAAATTTAATAATCTCGATAAAGTGTAGAAAATTTTGATTTGAGTTAAGTTTGTGAAATGAAATTTTATAATCTTTTAAATGATTTCCAAGGAAAGATTTAAACAAGGGTTTATAGAATGTAAATCTTTGATAAGATTTAAAGGGTATACATAATGCAAAGAATGATTTAAGTAAATGAATATTTCTAAATAGAATGAGACTCATGATATTTTTGTATATCAATTATGATATGTAAAGATGCGACAGTTACTTAGGAAAGACCGTGTTCCAACCCATTCTGAATAACTATATGATGAGTATTGAAGATACTTGAAGATGGTGGTTGAAGATTGGGGATCTTCACATTGTTTGTCTTAATTGTTGATGTCTTAATTTGGATGTACACCCAAGGCAAGGTTATAAGTGACAGTTATCCAGACGGACTTGTTGATTGTCTGGATTTGCAAGGGCATCTCTCCTTTATTGGACGAGGAATAAGGTGCCTTTTGTTTCGTACAGACCCTAAATGGACTTGTGTGGATTGTGTCTCTAACTTTGTATTTACTGCATAGCACCTGATCTGTATTAAATATATATCTGTTTGGTGGTGGAGAATTTATTCTCCTAGCTGAACACCCTTCTGTGAGACGTACGAGCTTAGAGGTTATACATTGATATACATCAGTTATATGTTATTGATTGACAATGTGGCATACTACGTGCTAAGCAACTAACAATCAAAGCATGGACGATATAGCATAGCTTTGTGTATGACGTGACTTGAAAGCCTCACACCCCAGTACGATGATAAACCAATCATCAGATTAGCTTGACTTCTAAGTTGAGAATGAACAACTGCCAAGTTGCGAATGGATTCGGTCAAATGAGATGATTCGGGCAGTGGTAGAGCCATGCTAATGTGGATATAGTATAGTTGTGTTCCAAGTTAGAACTAAAGCCGCTGGGCGTGATACTTGATTCTTGAAGTGAAGTGTGGATGTGTATTACGGTGCATTTGAATCCGATGCCTAGACTAAATCGTTGAGATACACACCTCCATGATAGATCATTCGAATCAGGAACCATCATGGTGGAAACCCAATTTCTAATAAGAGACTTTACGTTTTTGGCCTTAATCTATGTATGCAGACGTAATATAGTGGGTACGGACATTTTCTAAGATTTATACATTTACTTTCGAAAGTGATTTCGACACTATGTACTAGTAATATTAAAAGAGACTTTCGCGTACCAAGCATATTTGGTTATCATAACACAAAACTTGCCCCTAATGGTTTGTGTTTGCATTGTGAGATTAGATGCGAGTCTTATGGTAGCTTCATTTTCAAAAGCATTGCGAGTATATTATGAATGGTATTCAGGAGGAGAAACCCGTTCCGTGTTATACGGTATGGTCTTATGATTTACCCAACTTTAAAATAAAGTATGTAACTGTTTTAGTTCACACACCAGTTCAATGACTGATCTGGATTTTATTGTTCTTCCACCTGAACTCTGGGTTCCGATATTTTCCACACGAGTAGCCTAGAAGTTTTGGTTTGCGGATATTTTATAGAGAATGCACTGGATTGAAGCTAAAGTTGTGTCCAGAGCATCTTATTTCTTCCGTTGAGATTTTATGTTCTTCCACTATGTATATGACACACTCTGGTATAGTTATTTCGGCTGTGCATGTATTTATTAGTACCTGATATAAGTTGTACTCTGATGTAAAAGATATTGCTATGATATTGAAAATGTTGTTTCGTTCAGTTCTTATGCGTCGTTTACCCTAAGTCAAAGTTTCGAGGATTTTTGTCGTTTGGATCGAACTGTGTGGTTTATAGTCAATTCGAAAGGTAATAATATTCAGGCCTTTACATTTGGTATCAGAGCTTTGGTTTATAAAAAGCTTTGGGGTACGACTTATTTGAACAGAAGGAAAGGACTCATCAGAGGTAGGATTAGTAATATCCTAGAAGAGTGTGACTCATTAGAGATAGTGTCAGTAATGCCCTAGAATGAGTTTGAAGAGTATTATATATAAAAGAGAACGAATTTGCATATCTATATAAAAATGAATTTAGTTTTGAAAGATTATATATAGACAACCTGCCTGATTATCCTGTAATAAGAGTTTGAGTATTTTATTTGATGTCAAGGTTGGACTATCGAGTATAAGAAGTTTTTGAATATATGCCTTGCCAACATATATACGAAGTCTTAGATATACCATATAGGTATAAAATCACATTCTGGTCGCTTGAGGATGATTATGTTAATAGCTGCATCATCAACGTTTATTTTCGAGTTTCGAAAGTGGGATGACTATATGATCATTCGAATTGAAACATCGGGATGTACTTAAGCCCATTTGAATAAGTAGTTGAAAATGATTTGAATAACCAAGATAAAGGAAAGAATAGCCTTAAGCTGAGAACTTGGTTAAAATTTAATGTTGTGATTTCTAAAATGATTAAGATTGTAACAACCCTGTTTTGACGCCTCAATTATACAGGTAATTGCTTAAATGAAAGGTTTAAGTTAAATCGTGATGGTTTACTTATCCAATAATTTGGTAAATGATGGAAGTAAAAATAATAAATAAGTAGTTTACCTATTAAATTTTCGTATAAACATATATGATCATCGCCATAGGGAAATAAATATATTTTATTGAACGTTTGATTAATGGATAAATAGTCGAACATTGAACGAAATAAACTGTCAAATTTCATGATATGATGATCGTGAATTATTTGATGAAAGCATTTAAATTAATTTTAAAACTAGAGGGTAACATAAAATTTAGTTGTATTGAATCAAGAATGATTTAGAATATCATAACCGAACTCGTTATTTCCCCATTTTCTTGAATGGCCTGCAAAACACAATCGCACCTAGTTTGGAAGCCCAAAAACCCATTAAGCTATCTCATTTTTTGGAAGTCGCTCCTACCCTATTCACGCAACTTTCCAGAAAACTCGATCCCTCCTCCAGAAATAACTTTTCGAGCCAATCATCTTAAAAGAAAAAAATCACGTTCCCCAAAAAAAGAAAAAGAGGAAGAAGATGGAAGTTCGTTCGATTGGAATGCGAGAAAAGGGGGTGGTCGACGCAAAAAAGAGCGCAATGGAGGCTGGTGATGCGAAAAGGGATGATGTTGACAGGGCGAGATAGCGAGGGTGCCTGGGTCTACAATCTTGCGAAGCTTGAAGACGCAACGACGAAGGTCACGGGAGTGGCTGGAGTGAGAAGCGTTGATCTAGGTTGTGATGATGGTGTCAAGTTGGGGTTGCGATTTGGTTTGTGTGTGATTTTGGTGCCGAGATCCTTGCAATTTGATTAAGTGGTCATCAATTCGGCGAGTTCCCCCTCACTCACATCTATGTTTTTTTTCTATTTCAGTCACATTCATACCTTTATCAAGTTATGACTGATTTTCTTGGGTGATTAATGGATGAATTATAAACTGTTATGATTAGATTGATTGTTATGATAGCCATGAAATATTAATTTTGGTGGAGTGCAATTGTTTATGTAGTTGAGGTTGTTAGATGTTTGGAAAATAATAAAAATAGAGGGGATGTTGTCTATTGTTATGTTCAACTTGTAGTTTGATAAATTGTTTATTTTGACGATTGATCAATTTTATGATATATTTTTATATAACTTTAGATGGTTTGTAAAAATAAGCATGTAATGACGCAAGGAAGAGCGCAATGGAGGCTGGTGAGGCGACAAGGGAGGACATTGACAGGGCGAGATGGCGAGGTTGCCTCGGTCTACAGTCGTGCGAAGCTTGAAGACGAAACGACGAAGATCACGGGAGTGGCTGGAGTGAGGAGCGCTAATCTAGGTTCTGATGATGGTGACAAGTTGGGGTTGTGATTTGGTTTGTGCGTTATTTTGGTGGCCGAGATCCTTGCAATTTGATTAAGTGATCATCAATTCGGTGAGTTCCCCCTCACTCATATCTATGTTTTCTTCTATTTTAGTTACATTCATACCTTTAACAAGTTATGACTGATTTTCTTGGATGATTAAATGAATGAATTATAAACTATTATGATTAGATTGATTGTTGTGGTAGTCATGGAATATTAATTTTGGTGGAGTGCAATTGTTTCTGTGGTTGAGCTTGTTGGATGTCTGGAAAATAATAATAATAATAGAGGGGATGTTGTCTATTGTTATGTTCAACTTGTAGTTTGATAAATTGTTTATTTTGACGATTGATCAATTTTATGATATATTTTTATATAATTTGAGATGGTTTATAAAAATATGCATGTAATAACAGTAGGATGTTCAAGATTATGCTATTATAAATTAAAGCATAAAATGCAATTTTCAATATTGATTAGTGTTTGAAACTATAAGCAGATTTGATTTAAAAAATATATTCTTTGAACAAAATAAGTATTTTAATTTGTATTTCACCAGGTGTTCGTACAAGATAAATTAAATAGATTACATGGATTCTTCTATGCTGGTTACCGTATTAAAATTTTATATATAAAATAATTTCGCCCAATTTTACTAACTGGTATAACATTAAACTATATTTGGTCTTAGCAAATAATTTGATAAGCTTAAATTATATTAGACTGTGCAATGTTTTATACGAAATCACTCAAGTTTTAATAAGAGATTTATTTAACAAAGTGATATTTATTATATACTCATATGTAAATATTTACGCTTTAAATGTTAAATACTTTTTGGTGGATTTATACATATTATTAGCAAGATCTGGAATTATTTTTTCATTAGGATTGTTTTGAGAATTTGAATATGATTTTCATTATATTCTTTATTTATTTTGGTTTGTTTATCGATTTATTTATTCTTCATTTTCTTTTTATATGCATTTCTGGTCAGTGAACTATTATGTTATTTCTTTATGTACTTGAGTTGTGTTTTTGAGTATTGTCATTTCATTTTATTTAATTGTGAATTATATTGAAATTCTATGTATTCTTCGAATGATTCTTGAATTCAGTCGCTATTTACATAACTTCGGGTTTTTTCAATTCTTGTGAGAATTCTTAGAGTGCGAATGATTCACTGTTGATATAATTTGATTGATAATTTCAACATGATACAGTGATGACATCTTTTATATGATTTTACAATATTTATATTCTATGTAACGAGAAATTTGAATAAACGGTTTGGTGAAACCGTCTAGTATGAGACTTTCGGTGTCATCATCTGGGTTATTCATTAGGCATGTTATGTAGAGTATTGAAGGATAAGTGTTGTATGCGAGCATCAAATAAACAGATTAGTAAACCAAACAGTGAGAAAGTGTGGAATAAGATGCACTAATACCACTATTCGGGTTACTAATTGTGAGTTGTTGACATATATAACCATTGTCTATAATGAGAAGTCCTGAGCGACTATCTCCTTACCAGTACTAGATAGTCCTGAGCGGCTTTCGACTTAGTCCTGAGTGACTATACTATATTAGACCTGAGAGTCTAACTTATGGAGATCTGAGTATCTTCCATTATAGATGTCAAAATTGTTTACTGGTATATAATATTTCCATTGCACGTGCAGCGTTGCTTAGTCTCGCCGATGTTGATATGCATGTGGCGTTGCTGTGTCTCGCCAATGTTGATATGGATCCATATGACCTTTTATAATTTTTCTTATATTTTGATGTGATTTACATATAGGATTCTTACTCATGATTTCATCATTTTATTGTATTTTGATGGCCTGTGAGTTATCATCTGAATATATGATTCTTGTTTATGATTTCGTCATGTTATTGTATTTTGATGGCCTATGAGCTATCATGTGATTGTATGATTCTTGTTTATGATTTCATAATGCGTTATAAATGTTGAATGAGATTTATTTGAATAAAATTTTGATATCATTTTCATATGTTTTTATATGGTAATGCTTCCATAACATTTAACCACGAGGCATGAATCATTAATGTTGATATTTGAGTGAACCTAATGTTTAGGTTTATGTCTTGAATGATCCTTCAAGTTTAGAGCATTCAAACATTTTATATTAACTATAATGGATTTAAACATAGACTTATCCATTTATTATTTATATAATACTCGGGTCAAACCGAGACATTACAGGTTCAGGGATACATTGAGACTGGCTTGTATTTATTGGGCTCAAAAGAGTATAGTAACTTAGCATATCATTTATTATCGTGTATTGTATAGACTGATGTATATATTAATGTGTAATACGTATATGTGTATTTTTTTTAATATTATAGATTATATTTTATCGGTGCGTTCGACTTTGTAATCACTGCTTTCCTGTATATTCTGTCCTGGAGGCACACGTATAATTGTTTTGTACCGACATTGAGTACGTAAGAGTAAGGGATATTTCAGAAACTTTAATACGTACTAGTGTTAATCCAAGAGAATTTGTATGTGTGCGCCCCTATAGACTTATTCTCTATATTATCTGACGGTATTACTTAGTAATGCTCTTGGATAATATGGGAATAGTGGTGGGGCGTTACAAAATGGTATCGGAGCCAGGTTTGGAAAAATACATTATATATATATATATATATATATATATATATATATACGAGTCTATACCTTTAAAGAGACTTAGAGTCCCTATCCCTATGGGTGTGTAGTAGATTTTGTTAAAATTATATATTATGATGGACATATATGATGATTACTACGGTAATCATCTGGGGACGTACTAGCTATTTGTCTATCGTATAATAATAATAATATATTGCTTTACTTCCCCCATAATTTGGATGTTTATCTTTATTTGAATTTTAAGAAGTCGAGTATTATTAATAAATAAGAAATAACGTTGCGATTTCCGCTGAAGGCATTGTTGTTTGTTACCTGATTGCTGATTGTTTAATAAATGTTGTGAGTGTTAGATTTAATATAAAAGCGAGTTTGAAATAGTCGTTAAATTCAAGCAATCAAATAAATTAGTAACAAAAATAACAACAACAATAATGATGTGAATTGTCAAAAGAGTATACTTGTCAGTAAATATTTAAAGAAATTGATTTTGTGTTAATTTTCCATGAAGAAATTTAAGAATTCTGGTCAATACGTCTGATCAGCGTTATCGATAGGGATTCCTAGATACTTGTGCGAGACAATTTGACACAATAATATAGAAAAGAATTAAAAGTAGATAAGCAAGATAAACGGAAGTTGTAACTATATATGAATATGATCATTATTCTCAAATAAATAATTTAGGATATGATACTTACATAAGATATGGGAAAAAAATCAACAACTCAAATAAGGCTTTACAATCACCCTATGCCATGTAAGGATTATAAAATCAACAAAATGATCATTGATTTAAGATGAAGAGAATTAATAGTGGGAGAAAAAAAAGGCAGCCTGGCTTTTAATTTTTTTTAAGGTGTCACTATATTTTTGATGGCCAAAATTACTTGTGCTAATTTCAATTTTCATTTTGATATATAGGCAAGTAATAAGAGAAACATCAGACAAGATCAACGTTATCCAACAGCGAATGAAGGCTGCCCAAGATAGGCAGAAAAGTTATGCTGATAAGAGGAGAAGAGAATTAAAGTTCTCCATTGGCGACTTGGTGTTTGTCAAGATTTCTCCGTTGAAGAGCGTGATACGATTTGGCAGGAGAGGCAAGTTATCACCAAGAATTGTTGGACCATTCCCGATTCTAGAGCAAATTGGGAATTTGGCATACAAAGTTGAATTACCAGAGAAGATGGTAGGAGTTCACAATGTATTTCATGTTTCCCAGTTAAGAAAGTTCGTACACGACCCAGATGTGACTATTTCACCTGATCAGTTGGATGATATCGAAGTTGAACCCGAGGCGGTCGGGAATCGCAGGCCTATACGTATTGTTGGGAACGATACGAAGCAACTTCGAAGGAAAGCGTTGAAGTTAGTCAAAGTTCAGTGAGGCGAGAATGAGAATGACTGTACTTGGGAGACAGAGGAGAGCATTAGGAGGACATATCCAGAACTCTTCGCCTGGTAAGATTTCAGTTTCGATTTAGTCTTTCCGCATGCTAGGATAGGTTTGTTTGTTTTGCATGATTGATTGTTGTATATGGCTGGTAGGCATGCGGGATTTTTTTGTGTTGTGGGTAAAGGAATTTCGGGGACGAAATTTCTTAAGGGAGGGGGGGGGGGAGGAGAGTGTAACGACCCACATTCTACGCATCGTAGGATCGTAGAATATTTATTTCTTTCACATACGAAGTCGTATGGTCATGTAACTTTGGGGGATGACTATTGGGGTCATTTCCCATGTTCATGATTTTTGCCGATTTTTAAATGACCGTTTTGCCCCTAGCTGATCTTGTTTTGGGCATAACTTTTGATTGGAAAGGAGTTTTGACTTGAAACCACTTCCATTGGCTTCAGATGATGGTTTACAATTCCGTAGAGTGGTCACATTAGCCAAATGGACTCAATGTTTGGGAGATATGACTGAAACAAGTTTCAAATAGTGAAAAACAGCTTAATTGGGCTTAACCGAGTGATTAACAGCTAGGCCCAATGGGGGATTTCGGGATTAAAGGTATTTGAGGGCTGCTAGGGTTAGGATTTTGGTTTTTCACTCATTTTCCAGCCGCCACAAACCCTCTCTTCAACCTAACAATGGCCTCCAACATCTAAATACACCTCAAATCACTTCTTAATCAAGTGTTGGCTTAAACTACATCAAACTAAGGAGGAATAGCACCAAAACAAGGTTAGAGCTGCTGTTAGACATCAGTATTTGTGCCAAACAGAGATTTATTTCAGATCTGAGTTTTATTTGTGGCCAAGGTGAGTGACTAACATTGTTTTGACACTAATTACAGTTAATTAGGGTGATTAGTGATAATTAGGGAATTTATACATTAATAAATTCTGGAAAAATATTTATAAATTCTGAAATATTGTTTTATACCTCTGTTAGAAATTTAGGTTGATTTGGTTAAGTTTTGTTAATCCTATGATTAGTTTTGCTTAAACATGCTCAAGGGAAAATATGGGGTTTTGGCTATGTTTGATCCGTTTTAACCTATCGAATTATCATTTTGGTGTTTATAGTTGATTCTATATGTTGCTATGACTGTATGGTATGCTTTATGATTGATTAGAAAAGTTAGAATGGTCGAAAACGCCGTCGTATGGCGAAAAACAGTCGCTTGAAGAGTTGCAGGAAACCAGATCGGATCGCCCTTGCCCGAACCGACCCGGTCGTGGAGAGCTACTCGAACCAATCCGCTCTCACTTGAAGACCACGACCCGACCCGAATGTTCATCCACGAACTGATGGTGCAGCTGTGAAGTCTGGAGCACGACCCGATCCGCTTGTGGTGATGGAACCCGACCTGAACCGCCTGGAGCTCGTGAACTGATAGCCGAGGAGTTCTCCGACTCGATTCGCCTCTCTTGGGCATGTGCCACCCCGACCCGACCCGAGTGGTCACTCCCGAACCAATCCGCCAGAGGTTCCTCGATCCGACCCGGAGCAGAGAGGAGGGCTTAAGCTTCTTGTACCTCGAAGGGAGACCACTTTGGAACCGATCTGGTTGCTTATGATGATGACTACGAACTGAACCAAGAAGCTTGAATGCGAGGCATGGGTTGCGAACCAAATGAAGACCGATCCGGAGGAGAAGACCAAGACCCGAGATGCAAAGGTAGTCCAAATGGGAAGTTGTACTTAGGATCCAGTTGGGAACCAACGAGTTGACTTCATGAGTTGGGCTTTGCTGTGGGACGTGTGCAAAGGGGTTGTCGATGTCTGTAACTTTGGATCATTATGTGTAGGGAGTACGTGAACGGATTCAGGGCCATAGTGGCCTAGGTGCGACTAAAGAGCTATAAACCAATGAGGTGGGGTCATTTGTAGAGATTTTGTCATGACTCCATGGGGTAAGCTTGGTAGTAGCAGTAGTTGTACTAGTCGAACTCCGTCACTACTTCGATGGATCTAGTGATTGACAGTGATGGACATCGTATGCTTTACGCACTGAGTGAAAGATGTGAGGATGGATGCTATGTTTGATTTGTTTTCCATCAGTATGACATGCACAGCCCCACTCCCGTACTCTTTACAGCATATATTAATGACACCTTAGAGTATTGTACGGTATGTAGTGCTAACTCTTTGGTTGCAGGTCCAGGTTCAGGTATGGTTTAGTATACCTGTTATTGTTCTGTTTAGCTGCTTATCGCTCATACCAGACTTTTTTTCTGATCCAGAGTTTTATGTCTCTTCTTATTACTCTAGTTGGTCTCACGAGCAGACTAGAGACAGGTTAGGTGGTATGTACGAGTAACTGTACCGAAAACGAGTAGGAGGCTTCCACGTATGATACATATATAGATATTCTCCCTGTGTTGCTGCGGTCACTACTTTGGGCATTAGTGGTGTACCTTTCTTTCTTTTGTTTAGAGACAGTAACTTGGAAAGTTGTAATAAGCTATATTTGGATTTCCGCTGCTCTGATGATGATGTTGATGTTGGTTTTAGTTTTCAGCTTATGCACTGTCTCGCCTGTTTTATGTCAAGTATGTTGTTATTATATTTTATCCTATGCGCTGTGAGACATTCTACAGGTTTTCGATTAGTTCATTCTCTTCTTTCCTTTCTTTGGCGACCGTTCCGTGCTAGTCGGGCATGTGTACAGCGCACTTTCGGTGGAAATGCCGGCTGGTGCGCGGCGGGCCGTCACAGATATACTACAGGTTCTTGGTGATTCATCGTTTCAGAGCCTAGGATGCGTAGTTTAGCCTATGCGAAGACATCAGGGAGAGATAGTATACGTATACAAGAGCGCATGTTTGTGATATATTGTTTTCCAAAAACTATATATATACACTGTTAGTATATCTAAGGAGAAGTCGCACTGCACCGGCACCACTAAAGAGATGGTTAATCGTTTTCTCTTTACAGATTAGACGATGAGCCGAAATACGAAGAGTACGGGTTCAGGGGTCAACAATGAGAATGTCCCTAATATGAGGATGATGTTTACTTCCTTCATGCGAGAGATGCTTAGGGATACTCAGGGAGCAGTTCCTCTTACTGCTAACAGTGGTGGTGTAGTAGTGCAGGCGCCTAGAGCCGATTTCGCCAAGCTTAACAAGGATTATACTAGTCTTAGTGGGAAACCGTTCCACGGAACGGAATCAGCTACGGAGGTTCAAGATTGGATTGATAGTTGTGAGCGCATCTTCGGGGATTTGGGAATCGATGATGTAATGAAGAGAAAGTTAGCATCGCGTCAACTTCAAGGACGGGCAATGAATTGGTGGAATTCCTTTAAAGCGGCTACTCCCGAGGATCAAGTTACTTGGAATCAGTTTAAGACTCGCTTTAGTGACAAGTTTATTCCAACTGCTCAGAAATCATAATTGTTAAGGAAGTTTTTGCAGCTTAAGCAGAATGGTAGGGCTGTCTCAAAATATATTGCTGAATTCGAAACCTTATCGAAATATGGATAATCTCTTATCGATACTGCCGAGAAGAAGAATGAGAAGTTCATAGCTGGCTTAGATGAGTACTTGGGGGAAAGACTTATAAACCATATCGATGGGACTTTCGAATCCAATGTGGGAAGGACATTGAGATCAGAGAGCCTTTACCCTAAGACGAAGATCGAGGTTGCTATTGCATCTATAGGAGAGCTAAAACCGCATGCAAGCGGTGGAGGCAAGAATAATTCCCAGAAAAAGTGGATATAGAATCAAACCAAGGATGATTAGAAAAAGAAGGATAAGATGGATATCTAGTGCTTTAGTTGTGGCAAGAAGGGCCACTATGCCAAAGATTGTCTAGCAAAGGCATCGGACAGGAAGTGCTTCAACTGTGGCCAAGTGGGACATCATAAGGATAAATGTCCACAACCCCCCTAAGGAGAAGCAGATCGTGAAAGCATATGCTATGAACGTTGTTCCTTCTTCATCGAATGCCCAACTGCAGCGGAGAAAGGAAAAGTGTCGTTATTTAAGGTATGCTTTCCATTTATGATGTTCCTGTTCGAGTATTGTTTGATACCGAGGCTTCCCATTCCTTTATATTTAGTGACCTGGTAGATAGGTTGGAATTGGAACCCGAAATTGTCAATCGACCTTTAGTTGTGACGAACCCGATCAGTAGTTCGACTAGCCTTTGTATGATTTGTCGTAATTTGGTCTTATTGAGTCTTGGATGCATGTTTGTTTGTGATTGCTCTGTTTTGGGATTTACTGGGTTTGGCATTATTTTGGGAGTCGACTGGCTCCAAAGGTGTGGGGTGGTGGTAGACTGTGAGGGGTCTTCGGTGACCATTATAGGGGATGATGGGAGGAGGGTGGTATTGGGTTACCTACCTAGTGATGGGGTGATGGCTAGTTTTCTAAATTCCCTTGAAATCCCACATGATGAGTTATCAGATGTGCCTATTGCTGGCGAGTATCCAGACATCTTGAGGGAAGTGGCCATCCTTCTACCACACCGAGAGATTGAGTTTCAGATTAATTTAGTGAAAGATGTCAGACTTATAGTGATGCCACTTCGTCGTATGGCACCAAGGGAGTAGCGAGAGCTCGAGGTGCAAGTAAGCGATCTTTTGATGAAGGGATTTATCGTAAGAAGTATTTCCGAGTGGGGAGCACCAGTTGTGTTTGCTACTAAGGCCGATGGTTCCCTTCGCTTATGTGTGGACCACCGCGAGTTGAACAAGATGACTAGGAAGAATAAGTATCATCTTCCACGGATAGATGATTTGTTTGATCTGTTAAATTTGATCAGTTAAATGGAGCAAGAGTGATCTCTCCCAGCTAGATCTCGCAACAGGATTTCATCAGCCCCGAGTAGCAGCTGAGAGTATACCAAAAACGGCATTTCGGATGCCATCTGGATTCTATGAGTGGTTGGTCATGCCATTCGGGTTGACCAATGCACTAACATATTTCGTGGATCTTATGAATAGGGTTTTCAGAGATCAATTAAATAAGTTTGTTCTTGTGTTCGTGGATGATATCTTGGTTTACTCAAGGACAAAGGAAGAACACAAGGAACATTTGAGGACAGTGATGGAGGTGTTGAGGAAACACCAATTGAAAGCAATATTTTCAAAATGTCACTTCTAGAGGAGGGAAGTGAGGTTCTTGGGCCATGTTGTTTCAGAGAATGGTATTGCCGTGGATCCTGCTAAGGTGGCTACGGTGCAAGAGTGGTCTGTGCCCAAGAATACAACGGACATAAGAAGTTTCTTGGGGTTAGCTGGATATTATCGTAAGTTTATTCAAGACTTCTCCAAGATAGCAGCACCGATAACTCAGTTGACTAAGAAGAATCAAGCTTTCGTGTAGGACGAAAGGTGTGCGAATGCATTTAAGGATTTAAAGGAGAAGTTGATGTGTGCGCCAGTGTTAGTTATTCCTAAAGGGAATGAAGAGATGACAGTATACACGAATGCTTGTGGTACCGAACTAGGTGCTATACTAATGCAAGGGGTAGGGTTGTTATTACACATCTACTAAATATCCGAGATTTACAAGTTACAATGCAGCGGAAAATAATACAAAACACAACTGAAAGAAATATACGGATACAGAGCTTTTCGAATATCATTCCAGCTGTAAACCAGGATCCTGTGAATATAAATCTGTAAAACCAAAACTAGAAAATCGTCGATTATAACGTAAACATATAATCCTGTGAATATCATTCCAGCTTTCCGAATGCTTTTGATTTTTAAAGATAATAAATTTTGAAATCTTTTAGCAAAGGTTTTAAATTGATCAAAAGCAACAACTTTATTTTTAAGAAACAAAGTCCAAGTAAATCTAGAAAATCGTCGACTATAACGTAAACATATTTATTGTGATTTAATGATTGAGTTGGGGTGGACCGAATAGATCCATGTGAATTAATGCTAACGGTTTTGAGGTTGTAGTTTCCACTTTTAATTTAAATGAAGTCCTTTTCAATTTTCTTAACTGACAAGCATCGCATAAATTATTTACTTTAAATTTCATTTTGGGTATTCCTCTAAATAAATCTAACTTTGGAATCCTAGAGATGTGTTTGAAATTTATATGACTGAATCTCTTATGCCAGATCCAAGGGTCACTTGTATTGGCCATAAGACATAAAATGTCGTTGGAGATTTTCATACTTAATATGCAGATATTTTTCTTCCTATCTCCTTCGAATATTATTTTTGAATTCCTATATGCTATAAAGCATTTATCTTTTTCGATGTTTATTTTATATCCTTTGTCGCAAAGTTGACTTATACTTAGTAAATTATGTTTTAGATTCATAACTAATAAAACACTAGAGATAGTAGGAGTATGAGAATTGCTGATGCCAAAAATTTATCCTTTAGAGTTATCACCAAAGTTGACCATTCCACTATCTTCAAATACTAGATTATTTAGTAATTCCGAATTTCCCGTCATATGTCTTGGACAGCCACACTCCAATATCCATTTGTCCTTTTTGATTTCCACCATTTGTCCATCAGAATTTGAATTCTCAACAGCCATGTAACACACCATTTTGGAATTTGAATTTTCAATAGTCACGTACCCCATCTTTTCAGATTTTGAATTTCCAATAGCCATATAACAAAGCTTTTCCTGTATTGGACAACAATTCAATAGATCACTTGAATTTTTAACTTAACTGAATGCAGACACTTTTAACATCGAAGAAATGCGTGAATTGAAACTAGTGTTATCAATTATTTAAAAAATTTCCATTTAATATTTCCAAAAATCAGATTATGAACTTTTTGAAAACCTATGTTGTAACACCCCGTAATTTTATAACATTAGAATTCACAAATTAAAGTATACTTAATTTTTAGAAAAGAATTAAGTGAAATGGGTTGCGCAGAGAAATATATATATATTGATATATATATATATATAAATTAAAAATTAAATAAATAAATATGCGAAAAAGTTCAAAACAGCGAATTGGGAGGGGGAATAACCGAATCGGCCCATTTTTGAGGTCGACCCAAGCCCCGCTGGGTCGACTAGGGGTTAATCCAGGGTGTTTGGCTGTCAACCCGTGGGCCGATTCGCTCAAATGCAGATTTTGCATTTGATTGGTTCTCATGGTTCAGAGTTAATCTAATGGTCCTAAATAACTTCCTACACCTATAAATACATCCTAATGTTAACCCTAAACCTAATTAAAATAGAATAGTTACCGTCATACCATCGCCATGGAAATCAATGGAGCCGCCGCCAACTAAGAAAGAAGAAAAGCAAATTCAATTCTAATTCTCTCGACCCTAAAGCAAAGCAAAACTCTTTCTTTTCTTCTCTAAATTGTGAGTATAATGATCTTAACAAAATTATTATCATTTTAATTAGGTTGAGTTACGAATGGATTATGAGTAGATGATGTGAATTATCATATATGTTGTTGTAAACCCCTTTTGCTATCATGTATATTGTAAATCCAATGTTATGTGATGATGATATCTTATATGTTGTAAATCATGCTATGATGATGTTATGTATGTTGAAAGTTTCTATGCTAAGTTGTGATGAATCATACATGTTAAAAATGTCATGATGTTACCATCTATGCTAGTTAGTTCATATTAATTAAATCATCATGTTTGGGTTATGTTGATCTATATGACAAGTCACATATGCAAGTTAGATTGATTAGAAAAGTTATGAACATATGCCAAGACATCTATTATGACATCTAGAATTATGCTATGACATATGTGATATCCTATGCTAGTTCACATCATCATTATGTTGCCTAAAAACCCCATATGCAAGTTTATGTATAGATTTGGGCTATGATCATATCATGTAAATTGAGTCATTTAACAAGTTGACACCTTTTGATCCTTAACATGTGTAGTTTATGCAAGTTTCACCCCTATTATGATTAGATTTATTTTAATTGTCTATATGTTGTGATAATTTATCTTTGTGCTAGGTGTTAGACTATACAAGTCTAGCCTATATTATGCGTTGAATAAGCGAACGTATAAACGTGGGGTATGGGTAATATTAAGGATTTAATATTAAAAAGTTGGGGTGCAATTGATATGATTTTGCATGCCATAAGTGGATGGCCATAATTGAGTCAATTATGGACATCATTAAAAGTTGACTTAATTAATAATTTGAATAGGGAATTATTAAAACTGAGGTAAAAGATTTTAAGTGTTAATCAATGCTTAGGACACGAGGTTGGACTCGTTTGTGACATAAACCTGCCCGGACCCGCCCGGCAAATCCAGTGGTCACAAATGTCAGCCCAATGTGAGAGGACCTAGGCCTAAACTAAAGCATAACGGTTGTAAAGACACGAGGTTAGACTCTTTTATGGTGTAAGACTGCCCGGACCCGCCCGGCAAATCCAGCTGCCATAAATGACAGTCTAATGTGAGAGGTCTTTATGAGGTTATGGCCTGAATGAATTAAGAAATACTTAACCAGATAAACATGTAAGGTGGGACATGGGGGTTAAGTAGGTGCCTTGGGTGGCATGAGGAATCTAGGGGGTGCCCTTAGTGGCATGTGAAATACGATTAGTAAGACTTAACCAAACACACATGTAAATGAACATGACTAAGAGGGTTAAGTGGGATATACTAGTGACAAGCTTAGGTGGGTAGCTTGTGGGGCCCCATTTCGACCAGTATCCCAAACGTATCTTTGTGGGCTCGACCCAAGTCGAGGACGGGACACGCATGCTGGGTTCGACTGTAAGAGGCCAAAACGGGGAGCGGTGGCAACGCAAGTCCAACGGGTTTCGTATGCGTGTGTGGACCCGGGCTGGTAGGTAAGACGTTGTTGCATCGTGTAGGTATAAGCCGTGCATTCTCAAGTTGTATCGGGTTGCCACTTTAGGGGAGTGATACACCCCACAGTGGGGCCAGCATGGGTATCTACGAGTAGGGAGCCGATCGAAAGTGGGTAGTGGGGTACACCTAGTGGAGATAGGGGCAGACGTCACCTATGTAGTCAGCTAGGGGTACGTAAGGCTATTTATAAAGTTTCTGTGTGAAGCAAGTGGGATCAAACAATAGGGTGACTGGTGTGGTGCAGTGTAGTAATGTGTGGTGCAGTGTAGTAATGTGCGGTGAAGTATAGTAATCATTCGTTAGTAATTAGGTGTACCTTTACCGTTATCTTTAACGTTATCTTTCACGTTATCATTATCTGCTCATCCCATACCTAATAGTTCATAGACATTTACTTGTCTTCCAGCTTATGCCTTAGTCTAGTTATTTTGATAATAGTATTGTTAGAATTATCATACTCGCCAGACGTTATGTCTGACCCCCTCTATTTCTATCCTTTTTCCCCTCCAGGTCCTCAGGTTGGGCCCAGCTCTAGTGGAGTTTGATTAAATTGCTTCATCTCTCTTTGGAAAGCTTGGACCGTTGAAGTAAAGTCCAGCTTGTTATCTTTTTAATGGCTATTTATGTAATGGGATTATGTATTTTGTTTTTATGAAGATGGATATTGTACTTGGTTATGATCTATGGTTTTATGATGTAACAAACATGTTTAATTTCCGCTACAATAAAATGAAGTTTTAGATTTCCAAGTACTATTTACTATCTGTCTTGTTGTAATTTTTCTGTTCTATATTCACTTATAACCTCCATGGAAGTTAATGCATTCCCTTCGTGAGTGACATTAATGGACGTGGGGTGTTACACGTGGTATCAGAGCTTAAGGTTACCAGAACAGATAAAAATACTTTAGAAAAATAGTTATTTTTGGAAGAAGTGTTTTCAAAAACATGTTTTAATGAGAAATTTAACGAGAAAAGTTTTTAAGAAAAACATAATCCCCAATAGCCCATATCTTTATCTTTCGAATTCTCCCTTCTGAATCTTTCCTTTTTCGTTTCAGCATGGCTGAAGATCTTAATCTACCCGACGGTGTAACGATACCAGGATGGTATAGGAGGTTATTGGAGGCTAGGGCCGCTGCAGGTCCAGCCAATGTTCCTCCACCACCAGTTGCACCCGTTCCTCCTCCTCCTCCTCGCGTAGATACTTTTGCAAAGTCGTGCAAGGAATTCAAGGCTATGGGTGGAAAACCATTTCAAGGGTCAGAAACGTTTGTGGAAGCTAGAGATTGGCTTAAGGAGGTGGAAGAATTGCTAGAAATCTTTGAAGTAGAAGAAGGGAGGAGAGTTCGTTTAGCAGCTTGGTTGATGAAGGGAGAGGCCTCGTTTTGGTGGGAGGTCACTAATGGGGAGCGTCCAGTTGACTCTTGGGCGGATTTCAGACATAGGTTCACGGCGAAGTTTCTCTCAAGGGCGGAAGAAAATCTATATATGGAAAGGTTCTTGACATTGAAGCAAGGAAGCTCATCAGTGAAAGAATATGTCAATAAATTTAATCAGTTAGCAAGGTTTGGCTTGGACTTAGTAAACACGCCGGAGAAGAAGGCTCTAAGGTTCGTGAATGGCTTGAATGAACCATTTCAAGGGTTGGCTATGACCCACATCCCGATGGGGGCCACCTTTGAGAAGTTAGTAGAAATGGCGCTCATGCATGAGGAGAAAAGCGCTAAAGCTGATAAGGCACCCGAGAAGAAGGGGGATCAGAAGAAACCACAACAGCAAAACAAGAAGGGTGGAAAAGACAATAATGGCAAGGGAAAGAAGAAGTGCTTTAACTGTGGAACCCCAGGCCATCTCAGAAAGGATTGCCGAAAGAAAAAGAAGACAGGCTGTTTTCATTGTGGCGATGCGGGACATTTAGTGAAGGACTGCCCAAAGAAGGGGCAGAGGGCAGGAGCTACCTCGGGAGGACAGGTGCATGCTCTTATGGCACCAGGGCAGGCAAGGGGACAAGTTCAGGCTCTCGCGGTCCCACCACTGCAAGAACGAGGTAGAACCATTTCTGTTGAAAGCTTAGTTTTTCTGTTTGATCATCATGTCCGTACCTTATTCGATTCGGGCGCATCACATTCGTTTATCTCTACATCATTAGTTGAATCACTGCACTTAAACACCAGTTTAGTAGAGGATCCCTTAGTTGTTTCGAATCCAATTGGGGGCTCAGCTTATTTTTCTATGATGTGTTTGGATTTGAAAATTTCCATACATAGCGTTGAATTTAGATGTGATGCTTATGTGTTAGGCTTCACGGGCTATGGGCTAATTTTAGGAATGGATTGGTTATCCAGAAATGGGGCCGTTCTTGATTGTGAAAGGAGAGTAGTTAGGCTCGTGACTCGCCTTGGCAACACTCTCGAAATCTTCTGTAATCCTATAAATTCGGTTATGCTAAGTTATCTAGAATCGCTTGACCCGTCTGAGAAAAATCTACGATCTGTTAGAGTGGTCCGAGAATATTCGGATGTGTTTGAGGAGGTGAAGGGCTTGCCTCCGAAGCGGAAGATAGATTTTCGATATATCTTGTGGATAATGCGAAACCAGTATCTTTGCCAGTACGCCACATGGCTTCACGTGAAAGGAGGGAACTCGATAAGCAAGTGAAGGAGTTGCTTGAGAAGGGGTTCATAAGACGAAGTATATCAGAGTGGGGTGCTCCAGTAGTATTTGCCACGAAGGCGGATGGGTCCCTTAGACTGTGTGTGGACTATAGAGAACTTAATAAACTTACTAAGAAGAACAGACACCCACTGCCGAGGATTGACGATCTCTTCGATCAGTTAGTTGGCGCCTTAGTTTTTTCGCAGTTGGACTTAGCCACTAGGTTCCATCAGTTGAGAGTGGCCGAGGATAGCATAGACAAGACTGCCTTTAGGACTCCGGACAGTTTCTATGAATGGCTAGTGATGCCCTTCGGTTTGACAAATGCTCCAGCATATTTTGTTGATTTGATGAGTAGGGTATTTAGGGAGTACCTTAACAAATTCGTGGTAGTCTTTTTAGATGACATCTTGATCTTTTCTAAGGATGAAGAAGAGCATGCCCTACATCTTAGGGAAGTGTTGGAGACCCTACGAGCGCATAGCCTTAAGGCTAAATTTTCTAAGTGTCACTTCTGGAGGAAGGAAGTACGGTTCTTGGGGCACGTGGTTTCCAAAGAAGGGATAGTCGTGGATCCCGCGAAGGTGGTGGCCATCCAAGATTGGAAGGTCCCTAAAAATGTTACCGAAGTGAGAAGTTTCTTAGGGTTGGCTGGCTACTATAGGAAGTTTATCAAAGACTTCGCAAGGATATCAGCTCCATTGACACGCTTGACGAAGAAGAACCTAGTTTTCACATGGGACGTAGATTGTGATGATGCGTTCCAACATTTGAAGAGAGCTTTGACTTCAGCCCTAGTCTTAGTATTGCCAGACGGGAGTAAGCCGTTTACCGTTTATAGTGACGCTTGTGGGATAGGACTAGGCGCAGTCTTAATGCAAGAGGGTAGGGTAATAGCCTATGGTGGAAGGCAGTTGAGAGCGCATGAGAAGAATTACCCCACACATGACCTAGAGTTGGCCGCTATTGTTTTCGCGCTTAAGTCTTGGCGTCATTATCTTCTTGGCGAGAAATTCGAACTATTCATTGACCACAAATCTTTAAAATACCTATTCTCTCAAAAGGACTTGAACTTAAGGCAGCAAAGGTGGATGGAGTTCTTAGCGTCCTACGACTTTGAGATAGCGTATACCCCTGGCAATGGTAACGTGGTGACCGATGCCTTAAGTAGAAAAAGATTATCCTTATACCTTTGTTTGTTGAGCGGCAAAGTTTAGAATTCATTTCGATGTTTGACTTTAGACCTTCCATTGACTTCGTAACCGGTTTGCTAGCATCCTTGGAGGTCAGACCTACGCTTTTGGAACGGATTGGCGAGGCACAGCGAGACGACCCACAGTTATTTGAGTTAGTAGAAAAGCTCAAAGGAGGGGAGTCATCAAGCTATCTCCGTAGGTATACCCTAGATGATAAGGGTTGGTAATGTAGGGACGGTAGACTTTGTGTACCAAAAGACGATGACCTAAGGAAGACTATTCTTGACGAAGCACATTGTTCGAAGATGACCATTCATCCCGGCGGGGACAAGATGTACAAAGACATGAAGAGAGTTTACTGTAACACCCCGAATTTCAGTTAATGCTAAAATTCACTAATTGCAGAATAAATAATCTCAAATATGAGAATTGGGGGAAAACGGGCTGCGTCATTTTGTTCGTCTCGGAAAAATACGCAGAATAGAGTCCGAAATTTTGTAAATCAGAGTCCGTATGGCCCAGTTATGGCCCAATGAAGTTTGCAGAAAATTAAAAGTTCAAAACAGATTTAAAAATTCAAAATTGGGGCCATTGGGCGCTGGAGGGAAAAACTCCCGCCCAACTACCCGTGTCGATAGCCCTGTCGACAGGGCAGTCGACTGGGTAGGACCAGGTCGACAGCCCTGTCGACTTGGGTGTCGACAGGGGGTGCTCGACCAGTTAAACCTGGTACACCATTTTAGGGTTTGGCTGTGTTTTGGGCTAATCTCTAGAAACTTCCTAAATCTGACGGACCTAATTTAGCCTAGGGTTAATCCTATGGTCTAAAACACACCCTAATCCTATAAATACACCCTAATGCAAGCCTAATCCATACTAAAAATAGAAATGATGCCATCATGCCGCCAAAATCAAACTTGAGAAGAGCCTCCACTAGTTTATGAAGAAAGTTGCAAGCTAATCAACCTCTAATCATCACCATCTTCAAATATAGCAACTAGTTTTACTTCATAAGTTTGCTAATCTTGGTTTTGGTGAGTTTCTATCACTTTAATAACCAATTGCTAAATTAAGTAGATGAGATATGATGAGATCATGCGGTTTTGTATGCGGATTAGTGGGTTTTAAGTCATATGATATGATGTTGGTTTGCTAATCCATGTTGATGTTAACCCTATGTTTATGCAAGTTATGTATGTGGGTTTATGCAAGTTAAGTATGTGGGTTTATGCAAGTTAAGTGGTGGATTTTATGCATGCTAAGTATTTGATTTTATGCATGCTAAGTATTTGATTTCATGCATGCTAAGTATTTGATTTTATGCATGCTAAGTATTTGGTTTTATGCATACTAAGTACTTGATTTCATGCATGCTAAGTGGTTGGTTTTATGCATACCTTATGACATGCAAGTTTACCCTTTTTAAATAAGATGCATGCATATGCAAAATGATACCTTTGTATGCTATGCATACATATGCATGTTTACCCTATTTTATGATGCAAGTCACATATGCAAGTTCACCCTTTGTGTAGCCTATGAACACTTATGCAAGTTACCTTTATATGACATATGTGTACACATGCAAGTTGGGTTATTTAATGATGCTAGTTGGGTTTAATATCATGATGCAAGTTGACACCTTTTAAACCCATGTAAAAGCCAACGTTGTGTTAAGATTGAACCCGTTACATTTATGGTGAATCTTCCCATGTATATGACATGTTATGAAAACGAATTACGTGGGAAACGATGGGGTTAATATGCATGTTAATAAAAATGTGTATAACATAAAATGAATGGACATAATTGGGAATTTACCTATTAAGTTAGGTCTACCCATATTATGGAGTTGGGAATTTACCTATTAAGTTAGGTCTACCCACACTATGGAATTGGGAATTTACCTATTGAGTTAGGTCTACCCATATTCTTAAAAATGTGTAATTAATTAGGGATAATTAATACAAATTATGGGGATGATTAATTAGGTGTAATTAATCAACTAAGACACGAGGTTGGACCCTTTTGTAGCGGAAGTCTGCCCGGAACCAACCGGCAAATCCAGCAGCTACAAATGATTGGCCCAATGTGAGAGGTCTTAGTCATAAATTAAATACGTGATTAAAGTAAAGACACGAGGTTAGACCCTTTTGATGACAGAAGTCTGCCCGGAACCAACCGGCATATCCAGCAGTCATAAAAGACGGTCTAATGTGAGAGGTCTTTATGAGGTCATGATCTTAATTAATTAATTAAGAAACACTTAACCATATTAGCATGTAGAGGGACATGAGGGGTTAAGTGGGTGCCTTGGGTGGCATGTAGAAATCTAGTGGGTTGCCTTGGGTGGCAATAGAAAATACGATTAGAATACTTAACCAAGTGGAAACATGTAATTAAACATGATTAAAGGGTTAAGTGGGATGCACTAGAAAAAGGGACAAGCTTAGGTGGGTAGCTTGTGGGGGCCCATTTCAACCAGTAACCCATATGTATCTTATTGGGCTCGACCCATGTCGAGGACGGGACACGCGTACTGGGCTTGACTATAAGAGGCCAAAACGGGTTAGCGGTGGCAACGCAAGTCCAACGGGTTTCATATGCGTGTGTGGACCCGGGCTGGTAGGTAAGACGTTGTTGCATCGTGTAGATATAAGCCGTGCACCGTTAATTATATCGGGTTGCCACTTTGGGGAGTGATACACCCCACTGTGGGACCGGCATGGGTATCTACGGTAGGGAGCCGATCACATGGGAGTAGTGGGTACACCTAGTGGAGATAGGGGCAGACGACACCTATGTAGTCAGCTAGGGGTACACGAAGCTACTGGGTAAATTTTCTAAGTCCTTGGGAGGGATCAACCTTTAAGTAGGAATGACTGGTGTGGTGCAGTGTAGTAATTATCCTTGGGTGGGTAAATGCGTCTTTACGGTCATCTTAGTTTATCCTAAGACTACCAAGCTGCTTAGTGTAGCCATTCATCCCCAGACATTACCGTATATCAAGTTTATGTCTTCTCTGGTTACTTTAATGATTGTATTGCTAAAGTTATAGGACTCGCTCAGACTTATGTCTGACCCCGTTGTTTTTATCTTTTTCCCAACCCTCAGGTTCTCAGAGTGGGCCCAGTACGAGTGGGCTTTGATCAGGCTGCTTTTATTACTCTCTTGGAGCTTGGATCCTAGATGTAGAGCTCAGCTTACCCTTTTCTTTTATGGCTATCAGTTCATGTATTGGGATTATGTATTTTTTTTATTTAGCAAGAGTGGATATTTGTACTTAACTCTTATTATGGTTTTGTGATGTAACCAGACATGTTTTACTTTCCGCTGCATTGAAATGTTGTTTTAAATTTTCAAGTATTACTTATATCTGTCTTGCTGTAATTTCTCTGTTCTATATTCACTAAAATACTCCGCCGATGTTATGGCATTCCCTTAGAGAGTGACCGTAGCGGGTGTGGGGTGTTACACGTGGTATCAGAGCAAAGGTTACCGGAACAGATAAAATTTTTAGAAAATTATTTTTCTAAAAACATTTTTGGAAGAGATATTTTCAAAAACATGTCTTTAAAGAGAAAAGTTTTTGAAAGAAAAGCATAATCCCCAATAGCCATATCTTTATCTTTCGAATTCTCCGTTTTGAATCTTTCCTTTTTCGTTTCAGCATGGCTGAGGATCTTAACTTTCCGGAGGGTGTGACGGTACCAGTATGGTATAGGAGATTGATGGAGGCTAGGGCCACCACTGCGGGTCCAGCAAATGTTCCTCCACCAACCGTAGCACCCGATCTTCCTCCTCCCCCTCCTCCTCGCACGGATACTTTTGCTAAGACTTGCAAGGAATTCAAAGCAATGGGAGGGAAACCTTTTCAGGGATCTGAAACTTTTGTGGAGGCTAGAGATTGGCTTAAGGAGGTGGAAGAGTTGATAGATATCTTTGAGATGGAAGAAGGAAAGAAAGTCAAAATTAGCTGCTTGGTTAATGAAGGGGGAGGCCTCATTCTGGTGGGAGGTCACTAATGGAGAACGCCCTGTTGACTCTTGGGCGGATTTTAGGCAAAGGTTTGTGGCAAAGTTTCTCTCAAGGGCGGAGGAAAACTTGTATATGGAAAGATTTTTGAATCTAAAGCAAGGAAATCTCTCAGTGAAGGAATATGTCAACAAGTTTAATCAATTGGCAAGGTTTGGCCTAGACATGGTGAATACACCGGAGAAGAAGGCTTTGAGGTTCGTGAAAGGCTTGAATGAACCGATGCATGGGTTGGCTATGACTCATATCCCTATGGGGGCCACCTTTGAGAAGCTAGTTGACATGGCACTCATGCATGAAGAAGAAAAGGGTCCCAATGCTAATAAGGCACCCGAGAAGAAGGGAGATCAAAAGAGACCTCAGCAACAACAGCAAAACAAAGGTGGGAAAGGCAACGGTGGCAAGGGCAAGAAGAAGTGTTTCAATTGTGGGACACCTGGCCACCTAAGCAAGGATTGTCGCAAGAAGAAGAAGACTGGCTGCTTCCACTGTGGCGAAGCAGGACATCTAGTGAAAGACTGTCCTAAGAAAGGGCAAAGGACGGGGTCTACCTCAGGAGGACAGGTGCAAGCTCTTGTGGCACCAGCTCAGGCAAGGGGGCAAGTGCAGGCTCTCGCAGCTCCACCGATTCGAGAAAGAGGTAGAACTATTTCCGTGGAAAGTCTGGTTTTTCTATTTGATCATCCTGTCCGTACATTGTTTGATTCTGGCGCGTCGCATTCGTTTATCTCATCATCATTAGTTGAGTCACTGCACTTAGACACCAGTCTAGTAGATGATCCCTTGGTTGTTTCAAACCCAATTGGGGGCTCCACTTATTTGTCCATGATATGTTTGGGTTTGAAGATTTCTATACTTAGCATTGAGTTTAGATGTGATGCTTTTGTGTTGGGCTTCACGGGCTATGGGTTGATTTTGGGCATGGACTGGTTATCCAGTAATGGTGTCGTTCTTGATTGCGAAAGGAGAGTTGTTAGGCTCATGACCCGCTTGGGTAACACTCTCGAGATCTCTTGTAATCCCATGGATTCTGTTATGCTAAGTTATCTTGAATCGCTTGACGCTTCAGTCGAGAGTTTGCAATCTGTTAGAGTGGTCCGGGAATACTCGGATGTGTTTGAGGAGGTGAAGGGCTTACCTCCGAAGCGGGAGATTGACTTCCGAATATATCTGGTGGATAATGCTAAACCTGTATCTTTACCAGTGCGCCACATGGCTCCTCGTGAGAGGAGGGAACTCCATAAGCAAGCAGGGGAGTTGCTTGAGAAGGGGTTCATTAGACGAAGTATATCGGAGTGGGGTGCTCCAGTAGTTTTTGCTACGAAGGCGGATGGGTCCCTCAGACTTTGTGTGGACTATAGAGAACTCAATAAGCTCACAAAGAAGAATAGACACCCATTGCTGAGGATTGATGATCTTTTCGATCAGTTGGTTGGCACTTCAGTATTTTCTCAGTTGGACTTAGCCACGGGGTTCCATCAGTTGAGGGTGGCTGAGGATAGCATAGACAAGACTGCCTTTAGGACTCCGGATGGTTTCTATGAGTGGCTGGTGATGCCATTTGGGTTGACGAACGCCCCTGCATACTTTGTTGATTTGATGAGTAGGGTGTTCAGGGAGTTCCTTAATAAGTTCGTGGTGGTCTTTGTGGATGATATCTTAGTATTTTCTAAGAGTGAAGAAGAGCATGCCCTACATCTTGGGGAGGTGTTGAAGACTCTTCGAGCACATAGCCTTAAGGCTAAATTCTCTAAATGTCACTTCTGGAGGAAGGAAGTGCGGTTCTTGGGGCACGTGGTCTCCAAGGAAGGGATAGCTGTGGATCCCGCAAAGGTAGTATCAATTCAGGATTGGAGGGTTCCTAGAAATGCTACCGAAGTAAGAAGTTTCTTGGGGTTGGCGGGTTATTATAGGAAGTTTATCAAAGACTTCGCGAAAATATCAGCCCCATTAACCCGCTTAACGAAGAAGAATCTTGTTTTCACATGGGACGTAGATTGTGATGATGCGTTCCGACGGTTAAAGAGAGCTTTAACCACTGCTCCAGTTTTAGTGTTGCCAGATGGGAGCAAGCCATTTGTTGTCTATACCGATGCTTGTGGGACAGGACTGGGCGCAGTCTTAATGCAAGAGGGAAGGGTAATAGCCTATGGTGGAAGGCAGTTGAGAGTGCATGAGAAAAATTACCCTACCCATGATTTAGAGTTGGCCGCTATTGTTTTTGCGCTTAAGATTTGGCGCCATTATCTTCTTGGTGAGAGATTCGATTTGTTCACTGACCACAAATCATTGAAGTACTTGTTTTCTCAGAAGGACTTGAATTTGAGACAGCAAAGGTGGATGGAGTTCTTAGCATCCTATGATTTCGAGATAGCGTATACCCCTGGCAAGGGTAACGTGGTGGCGGACGCCTTGAGCAGAAAAAGGTTGTCTTTGAGTCCATTGTTCGTGGAACAACGAAGCTTGGAATTTATCTCGATGTTCGATTTCAGACCTTCCATTGACTATATACCCGGTTTGCTAGCATCCTTGGAGGTCAGACCTACTCTTTTGGGGCGGATTGGAGAAGCACAGAGGGACGACCCACAGTTGGTTGAGAAACAGAGAGGTTCAACTAGTCAAAGTGCAATGGAGAGAAGATGAGAGCAACGCAACTTGGGAGACGGAAGCGAAGATACGTTCATTGTACCCATTCCTTTTTGAGGGCATGTCTTTTAATTTCTCCTCTATCGTTGTCTAGTACTTATCTTATCTTTAGTATGTCCTCTCGTTAGTACTTTTGACCTTTAGATAGGGAAAACCTATGGTTGAAACATGTGTTTGAGACATGTTATGGTTGATGGATGCAAGTGGATGCAAGTGTTTGCTAGTGGTTGCTCGTGGATGCATATACACACACTCTAGGCACTAGATCGGCTCAGTCACTTCATATTGCATATTGCATATAATTGTGTGTAGGAAGCTAAATTTATGGATGTATAATGATTGTGTTATCATATGGATGATGCATTTTGGTGAATGATTGTGCACTCATGTAGATATTGTATGTGTCGATAGGGTTCTCTCGCATACATAATGGATGCATGGCACTATCATGGTTTGCATATGTTCATACATTAGATAGGGAACATATACACACACTCTTTGCATATGCTCATACATCATTAGAAATTGTTTTAAGGTCAATGGATGCCCGTGGTTGATGGTTTGAGTAGATGGTTGTTTGGATGGTAGGATATGCATTCTCCTTAGCTTAAAGATTTCGGGGACGAAATCCTTTAAGGAGGGGAGAATGTAACACCCCGAATTTCAGTTAATGCTAAAATTCACTAATTGCAGAATAAATAATCTCAAATATGAGAATTGGGGGAAAACGGGCTGCGTCATTTTGTTCGTCTCGGAAAAATACGCAGAATAGAGTCCGAAATTTTGTAAATCGGAGTCCGTATGGCCCAGTTATGGCCCAATGAAGTTTGCAGAAAATTAAAAGTTCAAAACAGATTTAAAAATTCAAAATTGGGGCCATTGGGCGCTGGAGGGAAAAACTCCCGCCCAACTACCCATGTCGACAGCCCTGTCGACAGGGCAGTCGACTGGGTAGGACCAAGTCGACAACCCTGTCGACTTGGGTGTCGACAGGGGGTGCTCGACCAGTTAAACCTGGTACACCATTTTAGGGTTTGGCTGTGTTTTGGGCTAATCTCTAGAAACTTCCTAAATCTGACGGACCTAATTTAGCCTAGGGTTAATCCTATGGTCTAAAACACACCCTAATCCTATAAATACACCCTAATGCAAGCCTAATCCATACTAAAAATAGAAATGATGCCATCATGCCGCCAAAATCAAACTTGAGAAGAGCCTCCACTAGTTTATGAAGAAAGTTGCAAGCTAATCAACCTCTAATCATCACCATCTTCAAATATAGCAACTAGGTTTACTTCATAAGTTTGCTAATCTTGGTTTTGGTGAGTTTCTATCACTTTAATAACCAATTGCTAAATTAAGTAGATGAGATATGATGAGATCATGCGGTTTTGTATGCGGATTAGTGGGTTTTAAGTCATATGATATGATGTTGGTTTGCTAATCCATGTTGATGTTAACCCTATGTTTATGCAAGTTAAGTATGTGTTTATGCAAGTTAAGTGGTGGATTTTATGCATGCTAAGTATTTGATTTTATGCATGCTAAGTATTTGATTTTATGCATGCTAAGTATTTGAATTCATGCATGCTAAGTATTTGATTTTATGCATGCTAAGTATTTGATTTTATGCATGCTAAGTATTTGATTTCATGCATGCTAAGTATTTGATTTTATGCATGCTAAGTATTTGGTTTTATGCATACTAAGTACTTGATTTCATGCATGCTAAGTGGTTGGTTTTATGCATACCTTATGACATGCAAGTTTACTCTTTTTAAATAAGATGCAAGCATATGCAAAATGATACCTTTGTATGCTATGCATACATATGCATGTTTACCCTATTTTATGATGCAAGTCACATATGCAAGTTCACCCTTTGTGTAGCCTATGAACACTTATGCAAGTTACCTTTATATGACATATGTGTACACATGCAAGTTGGGTTATTTAATGATGCTAGTTGGGTTTAATATCATGATGCAAGTTGACACCTTTTAAACCCATGTAAAAGCCAACGTTGTGTTAAGATTGAACCCGTTACATTTATGGTGAATCTTCCCATGTATATGACATGTTATGAAAACGAATTACGTGGGAAACGATGGGGTTAATATGCATGTTAATAAAAATGTGTATAACATAAAATGAATGGACATAATTGGGAATTTACCTATTAAGTTAGGTCTACCCATATTATGGAGTTGGGAATTTACCTATTAAGTTAGGTCTACCCACACTATGGAATTGGGAATTTACCTATTGAGTTAGGTCTACCCATATTCTTAAAAATGTGTAATTAATTAGGGATAATTAATACAAATTATGGGGATGATTAATTAGGTGTAATTAATCAACTAAGACACGAGGTTGGACCCTTTTGTAGCGGAAGTCTGCCCGGAACCAACCGGCAAATCCAGCAGCTACAAATGATTGGCCCAATGTGAGAGGTCTTAGTCATAAATTAAATACGTGATTAAAGTAAAGACACGAGGTTAGACCCTTTTGATGACAGAAGTCTGCCCGGAACCAACCGGCATATCCAGCAGTCATAAAAGACGGTCTAATGTGAGAGGTCTTTATGAGGTCATGATCTTAATTAATTAATTAAGAAACACTTAACCATATTAGCATGTAGAGGGACATGAGGGATTAAGTGGGTGCCTTGGGTGGCATGTGGAAATCTAGTGGGTTGCCTTGGGTGGCAATAGAAAATACGATTAGAATACTTAACCAAGTGGAAACATGTAATTAAACATGATTAAAGGGTTAAGTGGGATGCACTAGAAAAAGGGACAAGCTTAGGTGGGTAGCTTGTGGGGGCCCATTTCAACCAGTAACCCATATGTATCTTATTGGGCTCGACCCATGTCGAGGACGGGACACGCGTACTGGGCTTGACTATAAGAGGCCAAAACGGGTTAGCGGTGGCAACGCAAGTCCAACGGGTTTCATATGCGTGTGTGGACCCGGGCTGGTAGGTAAGACGTTGTTGCATCGTGTAGATATAAGCCGTGCACCGTTAATTATATCGGGTTGCCACTTTGGGGAGTGATACACCCCACTGTGGGACCGGCACGGGTATCTACGGTAGGGAGCCGATCACATGGGAGTAGTGGGTACACCTAGTGGAGATAGGGGCAGACGGCACCTATGTAGTCAGCTAGGGGTACACGAAGCTACTGGGTAAATTTTCTAAGTCCTTGGGAGGGATCAACCTTTAAGTAGGAATGACTGGTGTGGTGCAGTGTAGTAATTATCCTTGGGTGGGTAAATGCGTCTTTACGGTCATCTTAGTTTATCCTAAGACTACCAAGCTGCTTAGTGTAGCCATTCATCCCCAGACATTACCGTATATCAAGTTTATGTCTTCTCTGGTTACTTTAATGATTGTATTGTTAAAGTTATAGGACTCGCTCAGACTTATGTCTGACCCCGTTGTTTTTATCTTTTTCCCAACCCTCAGGTTCTCAGAGTGGGCCCAGTACGAGTGGGCTTTGATCAGGCTGCTTTTATTACTCTCTTGGAGCTTGGATCCTAGATGTAGAGCTCAGCTTACCCTTTTCTTTTATGGCTATCAGTTCATGTATTGGGATTATGTATTTTTTTAATTAGCAAGAATGGATATTTGTACTTAACTCTTATTATGGTTTTGTGATGTAACCAGACATGTTTTACTTTCCGCTGCATTGAAATGTTGTTTTAAATTTTCAAGTATTACTTATATCTGTCTTGCTGTAATTTCTCTGTTCTATATTCACTAAAATACTCCGCCGATGTTATGGCATTCCCTTAGAGAGTGACCGTAGCGGGTGTGGGGTGTTACATTTACTTTTGGGCCGGCATGAAGAAAGACGTGGCCGAGTATGTCGCTAGATGCTTGGTGTGCTAACAAGTAAAAGCAGAGCAGAAGAAACCCGGTGGGTTGCTTCACCCATTGGAGGTTCCACTATGGAAATGGGAAAGCATCTCGATAGATTTTGTGGATGGATAACCACGATCCTATTTTCACTAGCGAATTTTGGAGAAGCTTACACGAGGCGGTAGGGACTCAGTTATGTTTGAGCACCGCATATCATCCTCAGACGGACGGCCAGATTGAGAGGGTGAATCGCATTCTAGAGGATCTGTTGAGGCTATGTATCCTAGACTTTGGGGGTACATGGGAAGAGCATCTTCCATTGGTTGAGTTCGCATATAATAATAGCTTTCAGTACAGCATTGGTATGGCACCATTCGAAGCTCTATATGGACGACCTTGTCGTTCACCTACATGTTGGTGTGAATCTACAGATAAGATCTTACTTGGGCCCGTTATGATTAGGGAGACTTCGGAGAAGATCAACTTGATTCGAAGGAGGATGAAAGCAGCGCAAGATAGGCAGAAATCTTATGCGGATAAGAGGAGGACAGATCTCGAGTTTGAAGTTGGGGACATGGTCTTTGTCAAAGTGTCTCCATTACGAAACGTTGTTCGCTTTGGGTCCGTTGGGAAATTAGCACCAAGGTTTGTAGGGCCGTTTCCTATTAAGGAGAAAATTGGACAGATGGCGTATAGAGTGGAGTTGCCCGAGAGACTTAGTGGTATACACGACGTATTCCATGTGTCACATTTGAGGAAGTGCTTGCATGAGACCGTGAAAGTGGTAGAGCCGAGCTTTCTTAGAGAGGTGGAGATAGAGCGTGATGCGATAATTCGACGAGCTCCTACGCGCATTCTTGGGTCGGAGATCAAGAGGTTGAGGAATCGAGAGGTCAGACTTGTCAAAGTGCAATGGGGAGATGATGAGACCAACACTACTTGGGAGACGGAAGAGAAGATGCATTCACGATACCCTTTTCTTTTTGAGGGTAGGTCCTTTAATTTCTCCTTTATCGCTTAGCTTGTACTTATCTTATCTTTATATCCTCTCGCTAGTATCTTTGACCTTTAGTTAGGATAATCCTATGGTTGAAACATGTGTTTGAGACATGTTATGTATGGTGGATGCAAAGTGGATGCAAGTGTTTGCTAGTGGTTGCTCGTGGATGCATATATACACACTATTAGGCACCAGATCGGCTCAGTCACTTCATATTGCATATTGCATATATATGGATGTATTTAGTAAAATGGATGTATAATGGTTGTATTATCATATAGTTGCTGCATTCGGGTGGATGGTTGTGCACACATATAGAATTAATATGTATCATTAGGAATCTTTTGCATACATATTGGACGCATGGCACTATCATGAATTGCACTAAGGAGGTCGATTGAATCAGTAGACCACCTAATTTTGCATTAGATATGGACATATACACACACAGTGCATATAAACATTAAAGCATTAGAAGCCTTTTAAGGACAATGGATGCTGGTGTTTGATGGTTGAGTAGATGGACGATTAGATGGTAGGATATACATTCTTCTTGACTTGGAGATTTCGGGGACGAAATCCTTTAAGGAGGGGAGAATGTAACACCCCGTAATTTTATAACATTAAAATTCACAAATTAAAGTATACTTAATTTTTAGAAAAGAATTAAGTGAAATGGGTCGCGTAGAGAAATATATATATATATATTGATATATATATATATATAAACTTAAGATTAAATAAATATGCGAAAAAGTTCAAAACAGCGAATTGGGAGGGGGAATAACCGAACCGGCCCATTTTTGAGGTCGACCCAAGCCCCGCTGGGTCGACTAGGGGTTAATCCAGGGTGTTTGGCTGTCAACCCGTGGGCCGATTCGCTCAAATGCCGATTTTGCATTTGATTGGTTCTCATGGTTCAGGGTTAATCTAATGGTCCTAAATAACTTCCTACACCTATAAATACATCCTAATGTTAACCCTAAACCTAATTAAAATAGAATAGTTACCGTCATACCATCGCCATGGAAATCAATGGAGTCGCCACCAACTAAGAAAGAAGAAAAGAAAATTCAATTCTAATTCTCTCAACCCTAAAGCAAAGCAAAACTCTCTTTTCTTCTCTAAATTGTGAGTATGATGATCTTAACAAGATATTTATCATTTTAATTTGGTTGAGTTATGAATGGATTATGAGTAGATGATGTGAATTATCATATATGTTGTTGTAAACCCCTTTTTCTATCATGTATATTGTAAATCCAATGTTATGTGATGATGATATCTTATATGTTGTAAATCATGCTATGATGATGTTATGTATGTTGAAAGTTTCTATGCTAAGTTGTGATGAATCATACATGTTAAAAAGGCCATGATGTTACCATCTATGCTAGTTAGTTCATATTAATTAAATCATCATGTTTGGGTTATGTTGATCTATATGACAAGCCACATATGCAAGTTAGATTGATTAGAAAAGTTATGAACATATGCCAAGACATCTATTATGACATCTAGAATTATGCTATGACATATGTGATATCCTATGCTAGTTCACACCATCATTATGTTGCCTAAAAACCCCATATGCAAGTTTATGTATAGATTTGGGCTATGATCATATCATGTAAATTGAGACATTTAACAAGTTGGCACCTTTTGATCCTTAACATGTGTAGTTTATGCAAGTTTCACCCCTATTATGATTAGATTTATTTTAATTGTCTATATGTTGTGATAATTTATCTTTGTGCAAGGTGTTAGACTATACAAGTCTAGCCTATATTATGCGTTGAATAAGCGAACGTATAAACGTGGGGTAGGGGTAATATTAAGGATTTAATATTAAAAAGTTGGGGTGCAATTGATATGATTTTGCATGCCATAAGTGGATGGCCATAATTGATTCAATTATGGACATCATTAAAAGTTGACTTAATTAATAATTTGAATAGGGAATTATTAAAACTGGGGTAAAAGATTTTAAGTGTTAATCAATGCTTAGGACACGAGGTTGGACTCGTTTGTGACATAAACCTGCCCGGACCCGCCCGGCAAATCCAGTGGTCACAAATGTCAGCCCAATGTGAGAGGACCTAGGCCTAAACTAAAGCATAATGGTTGTAAAGACACGAGGTTAGACTCTTTTATGGTGTAAGACTGCCCGGACCCGCCCGACAAATCCAGCTGCCATAAATAACAGTCTAATGTGAGAAGTCTTTATGAGGTTATGGCCTGAATGAATTAAGAAATACTTAACCAGATAAACATGTAAGGTGGGACATGGGGGTTAAGTAGGTGCCTTGGATGGCATGAGGAATCTAGGGGGTGCCCTTAGTGGCATGTGAAATATGATTAGTAAGACTTAACCAAACACACATGTAAATGAACATGACTAAGAGGGTTAAGTGGGATATACTAGTGACAAGCTTAGGTGGGTAGCTTGTGGGGCCCCATTTCGACCAGTATCCCAAACGTATCTTTGTGGGCTCGACCCAAGTCGAGGACGGGACACGCATGCTGGGTTCGACTGTAAGAGGCCAAAACGGGGAGCGGTGGCAACGCAAGTCCAACGGGTTTCGTATGCGTGTGTGGACCCGGGCTGGTAGGTAAGACGTTGTTGCATCATGTAGGTATAAACCGTGCATTCTCAAGTTGTATCGGGTTGCCACTTTAGGGGAGTGATACACCCCACTGTGGGGCCAGCACGGGTATCTACGAGTAGGGAGCCGATCGAAAGTGGGTAGTGGGGTACACCTAGTGGAGATAGGGGCAGACGTCACCTATGTAGTCAGCTAGGGGTACCTAAGGCTATTTATAAAGTTTCTGTGTGAAGCAAGTGGGATCAAACAATAGGGTGACTGGTGTGGTGCAGTGTAGTAATGTGTGGTGCAGTGTAGTAATGTGCGGTGCAGTGTAGTAATCATTCATTAGTAATTAGGTGTGCCTTTACCATTATCTTTAACGTTATCTTTCACGTTATCATTATCTGCTCATCCCATACCTAATAGTTCATAGACATTTACTTGTCTTCCAGCTTATGCCTTAGTCTAGTTATTTTGATAATGGTATTGTTAGAATTATCATACTCGCCAGACTTTATGTCTGACCCCCTCTATTTCTATCCTTTTTCCCCCTCCAGGTCCTCAGGTTGGGCCCGCTCTAGTGGAGTTTGATTAAATTGCTTCATCTCTCTTTGGAAAGCCTGGACCGTTGAAGTAAAGTCCATCTTGTTATCTTTTTAATGGTTATTTATGTAATGGGATTATGTATTTTGATTTTAGGAAGATGGATATTGTACTTGGTTATGATCTATGGTTTTATGATGTAACAAACATGTTTAATTTCCGCTGCAATAAAATAAAGTTTTAGATTTCCAAGTACTATTTACTATCTGTCTTGTTGTAATTTTTTTGTTCTATATTCACTTATAACCTCCATGGAAGTTAATGCATTCCCTTCGTGAGTGACATTAATGGACGTGGGGTGTTACATATGCTCTGATACCAATTGTTAAGGATTGCAGAACGCAGATCTTAAGGCAAAACTAACACTAGAGGTGGGTGAATAGTGTTTTAAGGAATTTATGAATATCTTAAATGTAATTGATCTACTATATGAATCACACACACTAGAGATGATAACAAACAAAAAATCAAACACAAACACAAAAACAGATAAATATAAAATGCAGAAAAGGAAAGAAGGCACCGGATTTTATACTGGTTTAGATTACTCCTACGCCCAGTCCCATGCAAGCTGGGTTGCACAAATTTTTATTAATATCAGAATCCAATTACAACACGCATGATTTCACGGCCATAACTTTAACGCTGATTCCACCACCCTTGATTTCACGGCTAGAAGGTTAACACTGATTCCACTACCCATGATTTCACGGCTACAAGGTTAGCACTGCTCTTTTTCCTTGATTTCAGGGCTACAAGAACACACATTTTCCCAAACAATTCCCAAATGATTACAACAGCCCTATAACTCTTCAATAACACTTCCATTCAGAGAGTAGTAGCTAGAGATTGGGAAAAGATGAAGTTTGATGTAATTTGAGTACAAATCGGCAAAGTATAAGTGTAGTAATCGAGAAAATATAAAATATTAATGGTGCTATGAAGAGGGGTTTAGATGGAGAAGAAGAATTATGAAAAAAGTCGAAATCAGCCCCTTTTAATAGCATTTGAATGGTTGCAACGTTTCAGAAACGTTACAAATAGTGAAAAGACACTTCCTTTGAAAGTTGAAAAACTGACAGTTGTATGTCGACATAAGCTTCTATATATGTCGACATATATGTTATTTTTATTTTTTAAACTAATTTTTAAGTGTTTAAACATATACATTATTCTGGAAATTCTTGAATCAAAACTTAATAATATAAATGAATATTCTATGGCGTAAAATAATATGAAATCATAATCAAATATTATACATACATATTTATAAAGTTATGAGGTTTAAAAACTATAAAACTATATAAACTCATATATGTATATATATATATTTTAAAACTTTAAACTTATATGTTTGAAATCATAAGTATAATAAAATAATTTGAAATCAGAATTAGAATTTGAAAATTGAAAATTAGAATTTGAACCTGGAGTGCTATTCAGAGTCTTACATATAAACTAGACTCTGTTACTATATTTTTCTCGAACTCTTGATATCTTAAAAACTCGATTACTCATGAGTCTTGAATCTCTTCTGAATCTTGAATCTCTTGAAACTCTAAAACTGTACAGTCTTCAATATTTAAGTCCTATATACAATTCCTATATACATATATGTATATATATTCTAGATAGAGATGTTAGTATATATTTTATAATCAATTAGTAATGATAATTGAATTGAGGTTGTTGTCATCAAAAATCCATTATCCAACAATGTGGATATGATTAGAGGTGAACTATTTAGAGAAGCATTGAACGTATATTTGGGTTTTTTCGGTGAATGAGGGCAGAATTGGGAGAGTTGGTCAATCGGAAAAAAGTTCATCATAGTGAGGCATGCCTACTAGTCAAATTTCATGATTGTTGGTGGCCAGAGGTGGTGGCAATTCCATTCGACGTGGGTTCGTTTTTTCAAGTAAATTGAGGCGGGCAGAGGCGTTTCGAAGTGGCGCTCCAGTCCGCATAGGGCCTAGACAGTGGCGTGGTTCAGGAAAAGTGTTGGGTCGGCGGTCTGGGTGACCTAGGTGGCGGTGGCAAGCAACGATGGAGAGGGAGCACGGTTTTAAAAGATGGAAGAAGAATTGGATGAAACAAGCTCCTTTGGAACCATGAAGAAGAATACTCCGCTATGGAACTGATGTGGACGAGATTGGAGCTAGTTGGAATTTTGTGTTAAACTAAACCCACATTTAATTTAATTCAAAAGCAATCGTTATTGCAACGATCAAAAATCTCTATGAGAACTCTTTTTAACTTGAATAGTTATCATAATCGTCAACTGATTATATATTGATTGCTTGTGGTTGTTACAGTTGCTTCGTGAATGATGGATGTTTATTACAATTTTATTTATACTGTTTATGTACATTTAAGCGTTAACAATTATAACACTTATCTTATGACTAGTGTTCGATGGATGATAACTGTTATGTTTGTTATTGTAATTACTCACACAAATTGACACCATGAATATGGAGTAATTTCGGACTTGATTGAGTCTCGTTTCATTGATGTTTTAAATGAACAATAAATTCATTTAAATGAAATAAGACGTAAAAATGGAAATCGAATTTTTATGTCCAAAATGATTTGGAAATGAAAGTGATATGATATCAAACAACTATTGAAAAGGTTGAAATGAGTTCAAAAGAGTTTTGAATTAGAAATGACTTGTCCTGATCATGAATAGATTTTGAATAGTAAATTCTAACGTGAATTCGAGTAAGATATACAAATGATGTTTTTAACTCGAAATGATTGTTAGAATGATCTTTTTTATTTTTATAATGGATTTCAAGAAAGTTTGAATTTCAAAATATTATATTTTGAAAAATATTATTATTTTAATATTATAACAATGTAGAATATTCAATTTTGATTTATAATTGAATTTGAAGTTGAAATCGTTTTAAAATGATTTTACAAAATATGTTTGGATTGAATCGATCGAGTTTTATTTTAAGTAATAATATGTTTTGAGTAGGACATGTCGGGAAGTGACAGTTCACAAATTTTGACCATGAACTTCAAATGAGCGTAACTAATGCAGTTTTAATCGGATTTTGCCAGAACGAAAAACATTTTTTTTTATTAATGATAACTTTCAAATCAAAGAAGAATTTTTTTGATTTCAACTTATAGATTTCAAATATATTTAAATCTGGTTTTGAAAAGGTTATCGTAAACGCAGTTTGATGACCGCAATAGGAAATCATTTGAGAAAGAAATATGAAGTGATTTGAGAAAGAAATATGAAGTTTCAAACTATATTTCGATTTTTGTGCTTTCACCTTAACTTGCCAAATACGGTAAAAAGAAGTTTTGGGAAGTTATGTTAAATGGACTAAAGATTTCCAAATATTAGTTTATTGGATTTGCAAGATGAGTTTTGAGAACTCTTTTAATTAAGATTTACTAGAAGTTGGATTTGGATGGAAATGATATTCGAATATTAGGTATTGACTTCCATTTTGTCGACGGTTTCTATTATGAGGAATTTATAAAATATTTATATCGTTATTCCGCTTATAGTATTCATTAATTACGAGAATTGATGTTGAATATAAGTGGATGTAAATTCTGTTTAAATCTTATATTTAATGTCAGTTGAGTTTGGGTTTGTCGTGAATGGCGTCTTCAGTAACATCATTCTTTAACACAGTAAAATATGCAGTTATGTTTGGAACTCTAAAAAGTTATAATCTTCATTAAGATTAATTAAATATTTATTTTAAGATTTGTTGAGTTTTCCAATGTTAAGTTTTATAATTAATGAGTTTAACTGGAATTAAATGGAAATCGATTTAGTGATAATTGATATGGTTCTCCATGGATGAAGACCTTTACTACTCAAGGAAATTAAAAGGCTTTGCCATTATTCTGCTTATAGTACTAGTCCGATACGGGATTCCATATCGATTATGAGCTGATATGATTTCCGTGAAGATTTCTTTTGAAAATGAAAGTATGATTTTAAGTTTGTCATGAACGATGTTTCAAATAACGTTTGTTAAAGAAACCTATGTAAAGGGAATAGTGATTTTCCAAGGTTATTTAAAATGAAATATTTATTAATTTGAATATAAAGATCTAATGAAAGAGATTTCCCTAGCAAACGATAATGAGAACAAAGTTTAAAGATTGCTTAAAAGAAGATAAGCGTGTTTTTTCACGTAACGATATGATTAAGAAATTGTAAGTACGATTTTGGGCAAGAGATAAAATCAAAGAAAGATAAAGTAATCTACCCTAATCAATGAGCAATGAATGGGTTGAGTTTGGGATAAATATGTTCTCCCATAAAGATAATCGAAAATATTTAATTAGATACGAAATGAAAGAGGGTAATCAAACTAACCAAAATACGATGAGTATTATATATGGAGTACCACCAGTTTTGCTCCACGGGATGAATAGGATGAAAATGATATAATGTTTTGATAAATTACCTTATTAGATTCAGTAATCTCGATAAAGCGTAGAAAACTTGATTTGAGTTAAGTTTGTGAAATGAGATTTTATAATCTTTTGAAATGATTTCAAGAAATGATTTCAAGAAATGATTTAAACAAGAGTTTAAAGAATGTAAATCTTTGATAACATTTAAATAGGCATATCCAATGCATAGAATGATTTGAGTAAATGAATATTCCAAAATGGAATGAGACTCATGATATTTTTGAATATCAATTATGGTTTGTAAAGAAGCGATAGTTATTTCAGAAAGATCGGGTTCCAGGCCACTCTGAATAACTATATAATGAGTATTGAAGACAATTGAAGAAGGTGGTTGAAGACCGGGGATCTTCACATCATTTGGATTAATTGCTGATCTCTCAATTTGGATGTACACACAAGACGAGGTTATTAGTGGAAGTTGTCCGGATGTACTTTTTGATTGTCCGGATTTGTAAGGGCCTCTCTCCATTATTGGACGATGAATAAGGTGCCTTTGGCTTCGTTCAGACCCAAAACGAACTTGTATGGATTGTATATCTGACATTGTACCTTACTGCATAACAACTGATCTCTATTAAATATATATATATATATATCTGTTTAGTGGTAGAGAATTTATTTCTTAGCTTAACACTCTTCTCTGAGACGTATGAGCCTAGAGGTTATATATTAATAGACATCAGTTATATGTTGTGGATTGACATTGTGGCAGACCAAGTGCTGAGCAGCTGATGATCAAAGCATAGCGATATAGCAAGCTTTGCGTATGACGTGACTTAAAAGCCTCACACCTTGGTATGATGTTAACTGGTGGTCAGATCAACATGACTTTCAAGTTTAGAATGGACAACTTACGAGTTGTGAATGGATTCAGTCGACTAAGATGATTTAGGAATTTGTAGCACCATGCCTAATGTGGATAGAGTATAACGGTGTTCCGAGTCAGGACTAAAGCCGTTGGGCGTGACACTTGATTCCCAAAATGAAGTATGGATGTGTATTACGGTGCATTTAAATCCAATGCTCGAGCTAAATCATTGAGATACAGATGTAACACCCAGGGATTTTGTAAACATTAAAAAGGATAAATTAAAGAATAATTAATTTGATATTAAGAATTAAGGGAAATTGACTACGTCATTACGTCCGTCTTGAAATTCTGGTCGGGATAAACACCAAGTTTGCGTAAAACGGATAACATATGAAGAAATTACGGACGATAAAAGTTTGAAAATCAAAACCAGGTATAACTGGCGCACTTGCCAAGTGCGCCAAGGCAATTTTGCACTGGCGCACGTGTAAAATGCCCCTAGAATAGTTTTTGGGTACTCGGGCCTTTTTCGAGTGAGCGGCGACCCATGACCCAATTCCTTTAGGGATGAGATGGCATCCGAATAATGTAACCTAGCAGCTATAAATATACCTCAATTCCCTTGTTTTTCTTCACTATGAATCACGGTGGCCAAATTCTGTCGGAGTCTGAATTGAACTAGGGTCTCTCATCTTCTTTTATGAACTAAAGCAAATCAAATTCTAAGATTCAAGCATAGACTCAGCACCAACTTCTTTTCTATCATGTTAGCAATCCAATCACAGTGAGTTCTAGTTGCTTTTAGGTTTAGATAAATAAAAGTGAATTATGAAAGACTGTGATTTGGATACGTTGTAAACCTTGAATCTATGCTTATGCTATGTAATGATAGATCTATTTCTCTAGATCCAATTCAGTTGTGATTATCCTAATATGTTATTATTGTGGATCTTGGTTTGTAACTATATTGTGGTTAATATAAATCTGTTAATTTGGACAGTCATATCATTGGGTAGATCTAATCATTTATGTAAATCATGAACATATGTCACCTTGAATTTAGTTAGTATTGGATCTAAATATTTGTCTTGATTGTAACTTCTATGACATGCTATGATGTGGATTTGTGTAGATCTATTTCTAAACTAGTAGATCTAATTTATGTGGATATTGTAATTATTAGCCTGATCTAGATTATCACCTTGTGTTATCATGTTAGATGTATTTTATGTGATCTAATTTATCACCTTGCATTATCATGTTAGATCTATTTTACGTGATCTAATTTATCACCTTATGTTATCATGTTAGATCTATTTTATGTGATCTAATTTATCACCTTGCATTATCATGTTAGATCTATTTTATGTGATCTAATTTATCACCTTATGATGACAATTTAATGCCCATGCCAGTATGTATGTTCACCTTATGATCATGTTAGTTTATGTTTATGTCAAGATGATCATTTTAGTTATATTCCCATCATTTTCCCTATTATCGTTTATGACTAAGCTATTGTCTATCCATGGCATGTTGCCAATTTTGTGATGGCGCTAGTAAAGGAACGGGGGGAGGGGGGAAGGGCTAAAAATGGCATAATTTGAATATGAACATTTTTGGACAAGTAATTCAAATTATTGGGTAAAAAAGATATTGAAACCAATAAAAAGGAAAGGATTAATTAATTGGTATATTAATTAAAGATGGAATGTCTAGTAATTACAATTTGGAATTGTAATTGTACTTATGACATGAGGTTAGGTTGCATTAGTGTTGGAATTCTGCCCGGACCCGACCGGCATATTCAGCAGCCACTAGTGTTGAACCTAATATGGGAGGTCTAAGTATACAGATATGAATCGGGCTAAGACACGAGGTTAGGCCCAACTGTGGAATAAGATTGCCCGGACCCGACTGACATATCCAACATCCACACGTTGTAGGCCTAATGTGGGAGGTCTAACCCATTATAAACCATAAATGTACATTGTAATGAATTGGACTACTTAACCAAATCAAATCCATAGGGATTGTATGATTGTGAACTAAGGTTAGGGTTAAGTAAAATTGATTGGATAGTGGATGGGTTAAGCAAATCTGGAAGGGGTAGGTAATATTTACATATAGGCCGGCACCTTAACCCGATAAGGTTATGTAATTAAAGACACCTAGTGGTATACATAACTGGAGAAACTAATAAAGTTATGTAATTAAAGACACCTTTTAGGGTAAGCATAACTGATATAGGGCTATGTAATTAAAGACACTTATTTGCTGATTGTAAGAAATCCAAACGTGGAGGACGGTGTGGGCGGCGCAAACCGACTAGGCATGTGCGTGCATGAGCCGGGCAGAGGGGGATAAGACGACCGTGACACCAGTAGATATGGGGCTATGCATATCAGTGAAGGGTTGCCACTGTAGGATGTGATACATCCTACCGTGGGGCCGGCACGGAGTATCTACAGAGTAGGGAGCCAATCGATTAGGGTAGTGGTTAGGGTATATTTTGGACATATTCCCTAAGTCTACCACCTTAAAGTGGAAGGGATCATCTCATTCTGGTTATACTAGTAATAGTTTAGAGTAATCATTAGAAAAGTGTATACCCCTTACCCTGTCTATCTTGTCACACCTGCAATTTTTGTGGTGATCTTATCCACTTTATATGCCTATCATGTTACTATTATTTATTGGCTAAAAGTAACTAGACTCGCGAGACTTTATTTCTGACACTTTTTGTTTATCCATCTTTCTTCCGTTTCCCCCTGGTTCTCAGTGAGGAAACACTCAGACTTAGTCAGGACTCATATATCATCTTGCTAGGAGCTACTTCTGAAGTATAGCTCAAGTTCATGTCTCTATTATGTCTTAGCTCTTTCAATTAGGGAATTATGTTTTTATATTCTTATGTACTCTGATGATGCAAGACAGAAGTTACTTTATTGTAATGGTTTTTGTGAATTATGGTAAAGTTTTTGGAAATTATTTTCAAAAAGGTTTTAAAAGGAAGCATTTTCAAAAAGAAAAGTCTGTTTTGAAAAACATTCCCCAAAAAGCCAAATGTAGTATCCTTCGGTCCTTTATCTAAATTTATTCCTTTCTCCTTTTTCAGCATGTCTGGGGAACAAAACATTCCTAATATCCCAGAGGGCGTCACAATACCTGGATGGTTCCGTGGATATTTGGAGGCCACGACACCTACCAAAGGCCAACGAAATGTTCCTCCCCTAATTGCACCAGTTATTCCTCCTCCTCCCCCTCCAAGAGAAGATAACTTTGTCAAGATTTACAAAGACTTCCTTGCTACGGGAAGGAAGCCATTCCATGGGAAAGAGACACTCATAGAAGCTTGGAATTGGCTCAAGGAGACCGAGGATTTATTCGTAATCTTTGAAGTAGAGGATAGAAGGAAGGTTCAGTTAGTCGCCTGGCTATTAAAGGACGAAGCCTCATTTTGGTGGGAAGTCACTCAGGCTGGACGTTCGATGGAAACTTAGGAAGATTTTAGATAGAGGTTCGAAATGAAATTCCTTTCCCAAGCTGAAAGCAGCATGCAGATGGAGAGATTCTTATCACTCAAACAAGGAAACTTGACGGTAAAAGAGTATGTGAATAATTTCAACCAGCTAGCAAGGTTCGGTTTAGAGTTGGTGGACACGCCGCACAAAAGGGCTTTGTGGTTTGTTAAAGGGTTGAATGAGCCTCTACATGGTCAAACAATGTCCCATATTCCAATGGGGGTCACTTTCGAAAAGCTTGTCAATATGACCCTAATGCATGAGGAAGACAAGGGAGAAAAGAAGGCTGAAGAGATCTCGCAAATAGGAAGGTGTTGCCCAAGAAGGGGCAGCAGCAGAAAGGAGGGAAAAATGATAAAGGCAAGGATAAGAGAAAATGTCACCATTGTGGGAAGGAAGGTCATATGGTTAAAGACTGTAAGCAAAGGAAGAACTCTGGCTACCACTGTGGAGAGGCTAGGCACTTTGCTAGAGAGTGCCCGAAGAAACGGGGATCACAGGAACAAGGTCAAAGGGCAGGAAATTCCGGAGGGCAGGTGCATGCTCTAGCGACCAGTGCTCCTGATAGAGGTAGACAAATTTCTGTGAAAGGTTTAATTTTTCTTTCAAACCATCCTATTAGAAAACTTTTTGATTCTGGTGCCTCACATTCATTTATATCAAGTTTTGTAGCTGAATCTCTGCTCTTAATTACTTTTATGGTAGTGGATCTCGTAGTTGTTTCAAACTCCATTGGTGGCTCGGCTCATTTATCTATGATTTGTCAGGGTTTGAAAATATCTTTGTTAGGTGCCGAATTTGAATACGACGCGTACGTACTGTGTTTTATGGGCTATGGGTTGATTCTAGGAATGGATTGGCTTACCACATATGGTGTCATTCTGGATTGTGATAAGTGGGTTGTTAGATTTCTGACTTGTCATGGGAGAACCCTCGAGATTTTGTGTGACCCAAGGGTCGGTTATGCTTAGTTTCTTAGAGTCTCTTGATGCATCTATCGACGATCTGCAATCTGATCCAGTAGTCTGGGATTTTTCCAATGTTTTGATGAGGTTCGGGGTTTACCTCCAAGGCGTGAGATCGAATTTCATATATATCTGGTGGGCAATGCAAAGCCAGTTGCATTGCCAATGCGCTATATGGCTCCAAGGGAAAGGAGGGAGCTGAGTAAGCAAGTAGGGGAGCTACTTGAGAAAGGGTTTATCGGACGAAGCATATTGGAATAGGGTGCTCCAGTAGAATTCGTAACTAAGGCGGATGGTTCGCTTCATTTGTGAGTTGATTATAGAGAGCTGAATAAACTCACTAAGAAGAATAGGCACCCGCTTCCGAGGATTGATGATCTATTTGATCAGCTTGTTGGTGCCTTCGTTTTTTATCAGTTAGACTTAGCCACGGGGCTCCATCAGTTGAGGGTGACTGAGGATAGCATAGCTAAGACTAACTTTAGGACTCCAAACGGTTTCTTTGAATGGCTAGTTATGCCTTTTGGGTTGACGTATGCACCCGCCTATTTTGTTGATCTGATGAGTAGGGTGTTTCGGGAGTTCCTAAATAAATTTGTTGTAGTCTTAGTCGATGATATTTTGATCTTCTCCAGTAGCAAAGAAGAGCATGCCCAACATTTGAGAGTAATTTTGAAAACTCTCCGTGACCATCGGCTTAAAGCAAAATTCTCCAAATGCCATTTTCGGAGAAAAGAGGTGAGATTCTTAGCGCATGTGGTCTCCAAAGAAGGGATAGTGGTAGATCCCGCAAAGGTGGTTGCAGCGCAAAATTTGCAGGATCCTAAAAATGCAACCGAGGTGAGAAGCTTTCTTGGGTTAGCAGGTTACTGTAGGAAGTTCATTAAGGACTTCGCAAAGATATCATCCCCACTCACCAGGCTGACGAAGAAGAGCTTGGCATTCTCATGGGATATAGACTGTGACGTTGCTTTCCAACGACTGAAGAGGGCTCTGACAACAGCCCCAGCCTCGACCTTGCCTGACGGGAATAAAGTGTTTACCGTTTACACTAATGCGTGTGGTACAGGGCTTGATGTGGTTCTAATGCAAGAAGGGAAAGTAGTATGTTATGAGGGTAGACAGTTGAGAGTTCATGAAAAGAACTACCTCACCCATGATCTAGAGCTAGCTGCCATAGTGTTTGCATTAAAGATGTGGCGTCATTATTTACTTGGAGATAAGTTCGAGCTATACACCCATCATAACTCTCTCAAGTATCTGTTCTCGCAGAAGGATCTCAATTTAAGGCAATAAAGATGGATGGAGTTTCTAGCTTCCTATGATTTTGAGATTTCTTATACCCCTGGCAAGAGTAATGTGGTGGCAGACGCACTAAGCAGGAAGAGGGTGGCCCTGAGTCCTCTGTTTGTGGAAAGAAAGAACTTGGAGTTCATATCAGCTTTTGATTTTAGACCCTCCATCGATATTTTTCCTGATTTGTTTGCATCCATGGAGATACGACCGACTCTTATGGGCCAAATAGGAGCTTCACAACAAGATGACCGACAGATTCTAGACAATATAGATAAGCACAGAATAAGGGAGACTTCTAATTACCCTAGCAGATATGCGCTAGATGAAAAGGGGTGGTTGCAGCGAGATGTAAGGCTTTGTGTTCCTCAAACTGAAAGCTCAATAAAGGCAGTCTAGAAGAAGCCCACCATTCTAAGCTGACTATACATCCAGGCAGTGATAAGATGTATAGGGACATGAAGGGGGTTTTCTTTTGGGCTGGGATGAAGAAAGATGTGGCCAAATTTGATTCTCAATGTTTAGTTTGCCAGCAAGTCAAAGCTGAGCAAAAGAAACCTAGTGGTTTACTTCATCCTTTGGAGGTTCCTCAGTGGAAATGGGAGAGCGTCTCTATGGATTTCATAGATGGTTTGCCTAGATCGAAGAAAGGCAACACCAGTATCTGGGTTGTGGTGGATAGACTCACTAAGAGCGCTCACTTTATTCCAGTTAAGAGTAAGAGAACGACATCGTGGTCGGCTGCAATTTATGTGCATGAGATAGTTCGTCTTCATGGAGTACCTTCCAGCATCGTGAGCGATCGTGACACCATCTTCACCAGTGAATTTTGGAGGAGCTTGCAAGAAGCATTAGGTACACAGTTGTGTTTGAGCACCGCTTATCATCCTCAAACCGATGGACATACAGAGAGGGTAAACAGGATTCTTGAAGATCTTTTGAGGTTGTGTATCCTAGACTTCGGAGGGACTTGGGAAGAGCATCTTCCTTTAGTAGAGTTTGCATATAATAACAGTTATCAAGCTAGCATCGGCATGGCACCCTTCGAACATTGTACAGACGACCCTGTAGATCACCAACTTATTGGTGGGAAACTACATAAAGATTATTACTTGGACCAGGTATGGTTAGGGAAACGTCCGAAAAGATTGACCTTATTCGTCGGTGGATGAAGACAGCTCAAGATAGGCAGAAATCCTATGCAGACAAGAGAAGGACTGACCTCGAATTTGAAGTAGGAGACTTGGTTTTTATCAAAGTGTCACCTCTGAGGAATGTAGTTCACTTCAGATCAGTAGGGAAGCTGGCACCTAGGTTTGCGGGACCATTTCCCGTAACCGAGAGGATTGGCCAAATGGCCTATAGAGTAAAACTCCCAGACAATCTATCTGGCGTTCGTGATACTTTCCATGTTTCCCATCTGCAGAAGTGCCTACATGACATCGCAGTAATCGTTGAGCTGATTGTGTTAGAAGAAGTAGAAGTGGAACGGGAGGCGACAGTTAGGCGAGTCCCTACCCATATTCTGGGATCAGAAGTTAAGAAGCTACGCAGTAAAGAGATCAAGTTGCTATAGATTCAATGGGGAGACAACCCAAAGGATGCGACTTGGGAGACCGAAGACAAGATTTGTGCTTCATACCCTTTTCTTTTCGAGGGTATGTTCTTAACTCCTTTTCCCAAAGCTTTATCAGTAGTTGTTTCTATTATTTGAGTATATCTTATCCGTAGTGTTTTTCAACCTTTAGATAGGAATCCTATGGGTGTAAACATGTGTTTGAGACATGTTATGATTGATGGATGCAAGTGGATGCAAGTGTTTGCTAGTGGATGCCTGTGGATGCATATACACACACATTAGGCACTAGATCGGCTCAATCACTCTCATACTGCATATGGATGTGTGTGCATTTTATTTTCTTTTATGGATGGAAATGGACGAACTAGCATATAGATGTTGCATTTGGACGAATGAGTGTGCACACATATAGAGCTTACATGTTATAATAGGATTATTTGCATATATATTGGATTCGTGGCACTAACATACATTACATTAAGGAGGTCAACTGAATCAGAAGACCGCCTGATCTTCGCATTAGTGTTGGGACATATACACACACCTTTACATATATTTATGAAAGCATTAGAAATCCTTCAGGACAATGGATGCCAGTGATTGATGGATGAGTAGATGGATGATGGATGGCAGGATATGTATTCTTATCAACTTGGAGATTTCGGGGACGAAATCCTTTAAGCAGAGGGGAATGTAACACCCCGTAATTTTTTTAATATTAAAGAGGATAAATTAAAGAACAATTAACTTGATATTAAGAATCAAGGAAATTGACTACGCCATTACGTCCGTCTCGAAATTCTGATCAGGATAGACCTAATTTGCGTAAAATAGATAACATATGAAGAAGTTACGGACAATAAAAGTTTGAAAATCAAAACCATGTATAACTGGCGCACTTGCCAAGTGCGCCAAGGCAATTTTGCACTGGCGCACCTGTAAAATGCGCCCAGAATAGTTTTTGGGTATGTGGGCCTTTTTCGAGTGAGTGGCAACCCATGACCCAATTCCTTTAGGGATGAGGTGGCATCTGAATTTTTTAACCTACCACCTATAAATATACCTCAATTCCCTTGTTTTTCTTCACTAAGAATCATGGCGGCCAAACTCTACCGGAGTCTGAACTGAACTAGGGTCTCTCATCTTCTTCTATCAACTAAAGCAAATCAAATTCTGAGATTCAAGCATAGACTCAACACCAACTTCTTTTCTATCATCTTAGCAATCCAATCACAGTTAGTTCTAGTTGCTTTTAGGTTTAGATAAATAAAAGTGAATTATCAAAAACTGTGATTTGGATACGTTGTAAACCTTGAACCTATGCTTATGCTATGTCATGATAGATCTATTTCTCTAGATCCAATTCAGTAGTGATCACTACACCAAACAACCAGTTTTGTAACACTTTTTCGCTTTCAATTTGTAATGGTAATAACCGTTAAAGAGTGCTAACAGATATTTCCGTGAACAACGATTATCACGGTTACAACCGTGAGTCATCTTTTAATTTCAAGGATAGAATTGTAATTTTAATTTCTATTACGGCATACCTCATTTCTCACGCATAACATTTCATCGTTCCTTATTATTCCCAATTTTGCTCCATTCTAGGTTTACTGTCGCTTCGATTTGTTCCATCACCTCCTCCGTTCCACCGCTGGATCCATTATTCTAGCGCAGCCTCCATCATTTACCTTCACCAATTTTACATAGGCAAAGGAGGATTAGGGCTTGGGTTATGTTTTGGCGAACGATTGGGAAAGCATTTTCGGTATTTTTCATGTTTTACAGTTCTGTTGTATTTCAAAATTCACCACTCTAATCTTGCTTTTGTTTGGCAAGAAATTGGCCTTACCAATCGATGCTAATAATAAATTGTTTTTTCTGGTCTAGGTTTTCTCGTGTTTTTTATTCAACTGTACTTTGATTTTGAAATATTTGAGGTTATGGATATTTGAACCATGTGGATATTTTTGGATTCTTTATGTTTGTTAAATTCCTGACTGCTAACACGTTTTGTTATCTATTTGGTTCTAACGAATTTATGAATTTAGCGATGCTGTAAATCACTTAGATTTCTGGATCCTTTGCACATATATTAGCTAATAATACTTCCAAAAAGTCTGTATTATTTAATATCCTATTATGAATTCGAATATGTAGCGAACTGTTGCCTGTCTATATGCATATATAATGAGTATATTTAATAGGGGATTTGTCTTAAAAATTGTTATAGACATAGTAATATTACTATTTTGTAAATGATATTTATTTTTTATCTATGTTGTAAATGGTATCAAAATTTATCTAGACCATTCTCTTTAACGTTTGTTATATATGACATTTACTATTGTTTCAAAGTAGCATTTATTGACTTATATTGCAAGACTCCAGAATAAAGAATGGAACATGCACAAAAAAATTTCGTTATTAAATACCTATGCTGTTTTGAACTGTAAATCATAAATCTGAAGCATTTTGCTCTATTAAATGAATTTCTTTTTTTTATTAGTTAAATTTGTGTAATCGAGAATTTGGAATTTTACCACTGACAAGATACTAGAGTTATTGATCCGATATTGGGAATGCATAGAATCAAATACATTTTTTGCGATTTGAGAACTTTTGAAACACATTTATTGTGTGAATTTATAGTGCCATATTTGTCACAAAAGGTACTCATCTATGTGAAACATAGCTAAACAATAAGCTTTGTTTGTACGTTTATTTGATTAGTAATTCTACTTTTGTTAGTAAAAAATAATACTAAACTTTCAGTTTTATTTGGTTTCTATAATTCAGTGGTTTACTTATTACTATCTCTAGTTAATTAGTATACAGGTTTTGTGTCTTAGGTCAAAATAAGCATCCCTAGAATGAATTTAATAGATCTTGAGTCAGTATTGCTATTATCGTAAACTTGTGTAAGTTAACAATTGTTTCAGTTTAAAATTAATATGTTAACATGTTAAAATATGATGATCTAATGAATTAGGTTGTATGCTTCAAAAGAACTTATGAAAAGTTGTCTCCTTTGAAGTAAATTGACATGTTAATAACATCGTGCTTTGTATTTATATTTGATTTAATCTATTATTTATTATTAGAGAATTTTATTATTTAATACGAGAGAAAGAGAAAAGTATGAAAGCTATAGATTTAATTTTTGTCGAGGTTTTGTTAGTCAAGGGCAATAATTATTTATCATCTCTAAAAATCCAGAAAATGAAACAATGCTGATCCATACATTAATGCAACGATTTATCTGCTAATCCAAAGCGCCGATTGTGAGCATGTATCAAGTTTGATATATATAACCATGCTTTCCACCAACTGAGTACACAGTCTAGAATTTGTTTGAACTGCATAAATTTGTTAACACTTAGCTTTTAAGTCATAATTTGTTTTCTAGCAACTGTTTCTTATTTTGCTTTACAACCCTGTCATTCTTGGAAAAGCAATTACAACTAATTATGTTTCTTCCCTTAAAAGGTAAAAGGTTTGTTGTATTTAATATACATGTGCCTTTTGGACTCACTGTGTGTACATTTTACTTGTTTTTGAAGCTTTAGTGACGATACTATAGCATCTATTTTTCTATAATTCACGTGCAATGCAATAAAACATAGTTAATATTTTGGTTTAATAGATTTACTAATATGTGCAAATCAGAGCTTAAAATTATGCATGCTAATTGCTAAAAGTATAAAACTGTTCCTTGTCAAGCTTAATTGTTTTTTTGTGTGTGTGTATATGCATGTACATACATACATACACACACACACACACACACACATATATATATATATATATAAAGGTGGATACCCAGTGCCGAAGGCTCCCGTACTCAAGCGTGAGGACTTCCTAGACAGTCTCCCATCTGGTACCTAAAGCAAATTGTAGAAATTGTGTGTGTATATATATATATATATATATATATATATATATATATATATATATATATATATATATATATATATACGTGCAGGGCCAGTCCTAGGAGTTTTGTTACCTAAAGCAAATTGTAGAAATAAGGCCCTCGAACAGGAATCAGTGCAATTATAGTTAATGAGTAATCAGAATAATTTATATTGTTATAAATAATGAGAACGAAAAATTTAACCATATCCGTACCAATAATTCAAGTCATACAAAATAATCATATCAATTGCTTATAAATATTTTTCTAACCTTTCGACTTACAAAATTAAAATTTTCATTATCATATTTAAGCTCATTGACCATATATTGTTGCACATTTTTAATTTCTACAAAACACCGATGATATTGTATATTACGCCTTATTGTACAAATCAATCCATATTCAACAATTAACTAATTCAAAATTAAAATATATGGAATATGGATAAAAATTGAATAATTGAATCATTAGAATATAGAACAAAACATAGTTATGTTTGCAAACTCAAAAGTAGCACTTGCGAAATTAGAATAACACAGCAGTGTTATGCTGTTTGCACAATTGGAACATTTGAAATATGGATCTTTATTAGAATCTAGAACGCAACAACGTTATGTTGTTTACAATATCAATACATTATACATAAAAAAATAGATGAAACATAAAAATCAGAAGATGTAAAATTTGAAATCAATCAGAACTGAAAAATATACAATACCTTTTCTAGACCTAGCAGCAGGCCAAAAAACAAAAATGAATCACATAGTCAAATTGATCAGTGATGTGTGGTTGAGGAGTGGGAGGACTAGTGCGGCTGCACCGGCTTTGTTGAGAAGCCGTTATTCACAAGTTGAGTACTCCTCTCATCGTCGTCGCTTCGAGTTCGTATTTTGATATTTAGCGAGTTCGACGTCACGGCTGTGTGCCCTAGTTTCTTATTTTCTTTGAATGGTGCCCTGACTTGTAACGAGGCCCAAAGTGATGGCTGTTTGCCGCTTTGCTAAAGGGCTGGCTGTGTATACGTGTGTGTGTGTGTAATGCAAGTACTTGATTACTAAAATGTAAGGTGACAATGGTCTACAATCACTTTCAATGCAAATGCTTGATTTCTCTAATTGAAATAATTTCAACCTATTCTTTCTTACGTTTTAGGATATTAAATGCTTTGCATTCGTAATTTTAGGAATCAATCAATTAGTTAATTTAATGCCATGGGCGGTCTTTAACCTTTTGAGTCTTTGACAATAAAGTTTGGTTCATATATATTGAGTGATGTGTATATTATCTTTCACAATGGATACGTTTCTCATTGCTATTATAGTCATAAGAATGTTATTATACATTCACTTTAGGTTCGTGCTGCTATAAGCATTAACTGAAGCTTCTACATTATTACTTTTATCTTCAAAATATATTTATTTCTTCTATATTTTCTTAGTTTTATGAAGATTTATCAAAACATGAAGATACTGGAGACGTCTCAAAGATTTAAAGTAGCTTTATTTTTGATTGGGGAGCAACTGTCAGAAAGCTTTTCTCAGCTAAAGTTACCCAGGTAGAATTACTTATTTTGTAAGCTATTTTCATAATAAGAACAAGCCAATTTTGTATGTGTGCTTGGAAGGAGTTCGAATGGAACTAGTCAATGAAGAAAGTTAAATTAGGTATAAATAAATACTGTTAAATTTGTGAAAGCGCTTGTTAGTGGGTAATATAAATTGTTGTGTAAACCACTTATATTTGAGTGCAACATGCACATTTGTTTATTTTACTTGACCCTAGAAGTGAATTTGATTATTTATTACTAGTCCCTTTACCAATATTAAGCTCCAGTAATATAACATTTACTTTTTCTATGTTAATATATTTGTGTATCTAGAATTTTAATGTTATACCGGCCATTAATTTGTAAGTATTAAACCAGATTTTATGCATCAGGTATGCAAAACCATATTCAAGTGTAATGCTAGTGTGTTTAAATTAAAAATTCATTTTGCAACACATTCAAAACCTACTTTTTTTGGTTAAATTTAGAAATGTTGAACCTACTCTTCATTAAACTTATTTTATTTTGGGAACATCTGATTTTACAAACAAAGAAAACAAAAATATGTACAAAGGTATGTATGGGCTACCTATGAAAACTTTGATATGTAAGTTCATTTTACCTACAGTCAATCATATTTGTGTTTTCATTACGATTTATCCAAAGAGTTTAGAAACTTATTATTTATATTTCGATTAAAATAAGATCTTTCCTGCTATAGTTAATTTATATTTCAGTTCAAACTTATTTAAAATGGAAATAATTAAAACTCATTAACTCAATAAAAAGTTTCAGCACTGCAGTCTTTTTTTAGAGTTACTTACAGTGCTTATTTTTTGAAAATGGTGGTCCTTAAAGCTCCAGCTGTGATTTTGAGTCCAAGTTGAAATTAGTTAACCATAGATTTATGATATAATGAAAAAATAATAATTATATTTTGATTCAAAGATGGTCATGACATAGAAATGAAATCAACGAACGAAAACGAATTAAATACTCATTTATGGGTAGTGCGCCTAATTCTGCATCTTGGATATCATTTTTATATTTTAAATTAGTTGTTTATATAAGTATGTAATGATATGCTCAAATAACTAAAATCAACATTCAATTTCTTGTCACCATGGGAGCCATATTACCAATCTGGAACCATCGCATCTTTGGCGTCCATGCAATTTTTGAATGTTGATTCGTCTACATGCCATAATTTCAACAAGGAAGAGTTAGAAATAACTGAATGACCTTTATCTTCTTTTTTCTCATCTTTGATTAAATGCTCAACTTTGAATTTTATAATCAAATGATACTTGTAGCCAACTCTCTTTTTGTATCCCTATAAAAATTGCAACATATCTATTTTCGGTAACATAAATAATTTGTACTGAATTTCACACTCTTTTTTCTCAGCTTTGGTTACCTATGACAATAGCGTAGTTCTTGCTGCTGATTCCAGAACTAGTACAGATAATGTTGTTTAATTCTTTACACATATTTCTTACTTGCTTGTGAAGTTTCAATCAAAATTGAGTTTAGTGGTTTATAAATATTCGGTAGCATGAAAACTTCAATTGGTAATTTCGCGAGTTGCTAGTTTGTTGATTGCAAATGGTTTCTACATAGATTTATAATTTGCAGTTTCAATCATACAAGATTTATCAGTATTTAAATCTAGGCCTAGAAAACTTCAGGTTGTAATCTTGTGGGATACAATTTTGTTGATGTTAAAGAAGTTTTCTCTTCTATTGTAAGTCATGTGTAGTCTAACATGAATCTCCTTGAAGGATATATATATATATATATATGTGTGTGTGTGTGTGTGTGTGTGTGTGTACATATCATGTATTTCTACTAGTCAGAGCTGCTAACTTTTAAGTACATGTTTTTGTAGGCATGAATGTTGCTAATCGCCAGGACCATAATCAAAGTGTTAGAATTTTAGACTGTTGATATAAAGAATCATGGGTTCGAATCTCCTGGACACCATTACCAATTTAAAAAGTAAGTAAATTGTTAAAAAGGAAGCTTATTTTAATGCTTATTCCCACTTCTTAGTGTCAAGTAAATGGCCATGTGATAGGAGGTTGATACCCGAATATGAGGAAGAGGAAGAAAATTAGCTTTGAGGAGGAAGAAGACATAGAAACAATAGAGCTGGAAAGAAATATTTCATTACTTCGTATACTTTCTTTTACATCACCTAGTTTATATTGGTGCTACAAGCATTGTCCGCCACTCATTTGAAACAACCTGAAGGACGCCTGGTCCATACAATATGATATTTCTCCTATGCAACTCCAAGCTGTAATTAATATACTAGAAATAAGGAAAGAAATGTTATAACTGAATGCCTACTTTTGCTGCCATGCATACCGATTTGTCCACTAAGCTTTTATTTCATTGTTACATTGTAACTTTGGTATCTTGCTGTCTTTTCTTATAAGGAAAGAAATATATGAGAAGCTTGTATAAGCGGGTTTTTTTATATATATGAAAACAACCCTGTTACTTCTCATGCGTGATGAATTAAATTTGAGCAAGATCATTACAGTGAAACTTCTATTGCGCTGACACATATTTTATTGTTTTTTGCTTCAAAATATAATTAACTCTTCATTCTTTGATCTAAAATTTTAGTCCGGCCCAAAAGATGGAATTTTGTTGGATTTCACATCATGTTTGCCTCCAGTTGATGCAATGCGAGCAGTATTAAGAGGAGTTGAATTTGATTAGTAAGCTATTCTTGGCGACTAAAGTTTATGTTGTTATGGGTATTGCAGCCCTACTATGTTGTATATATTAGTTATAATTTATTGAATTTACTCATAAATATATCTCGTTACAGTCACATATATTTGTTATATGCTTATTTACAGGGTTTAATGGTTCACCAGCAGAGTGGGATAAACAGAGTTACTACATCCTTGCTGGTCATGCTGGGAGTCAACTCTATGTAAGTAAATTAATTTATCTTCATCGGTATGCTTTAAATTGAATCTAGTTCAATGCCAATGTAATGTTATGATTCACTCTGGAAAGTATTTATGTTCTATTTTTTTTTCATGTATACCCCATGAATGCTTATTTGTTCAACTTGTGCTCCATGTTCCCTTTTTACATTTGACAGTAAAAAAGTTGTCAAAACTATAAATTAGGATAAGTTGACTTGTTTTGTATTAAATTTACCTAACCTTCTAGATAAAACTGATTCTCATCTATTGATTTATTTCCCATAAACTATTAGTCCTGCCAATTTCACCTTTTTCTAAACAACTGTATTTCAATGGTTTTCATTTTCAGAATCAGGATTCAATTTTAACTAGACTTTTAAGCAACAGTGTTTATTTGCAATGGCGCTGACAATAGTGTTAAAAACAGCAGTACAACTCAACTACAATTAGCTAAATCAAATACTATACATAGCCAAAGGATAAATTGTGAGTGTAAAGCAATTGACAAGTCAATGTGAGAAATGGATATAGAGTGAGTCATTAAACATGAATTTACAAATGGTATAAGACAGTAAGAGAATAAAGCTTCAAATTTCATTTAGAGCGGTATATAATCCACAAAGAGAAACATATTTAGTGCATTCTGTTGAAGTCACACTGATCTTAATTACTGGCTACATTACATTCAACAACAATAAAATTTGGCCTAAAATTGGAAATAACAAAAACTGACAAGGATGTGAATTCATGATAAATTACAGGAAGGTCGGAACATCATGGACATGTGATACTTTTACTCTTTATGATTTGTTCTGTTTTAAAGATAATTAAATTTCAATTTTCTTATGCAATGATAAACATATCTTCTAAAATCAACGGTGATTTTCACTAAACCAAGTATACTACATTAAATATGCAGTCAATTTACTTTAGCACTCTGTTTATGCTTCCTATTCAAACGTTTATTTTGCAATTTTGCTCATTTCCATTTTGACATGCAATCAATTTAAAGGGCATTAATGGTTTTCATTATTCCAAAATTAAGAGTAAATTACATTAAATATGCAGTCAATTTGCTTCAGCACTTTGTTTATACCTCCTGTTTATACTTCAAAGTTCAAACTTTTATTTTGCAATTGCTCATTTTCATTTTGACATGCAATCAATTTAAAGGACATTAATTGTCAAATAAAAAATGTTTGAACAAGTGATACATACTGCAATGGAATTAATTTAATGTGACATTTATTATTTAGATTGTACAACGTTGGGTAAATATCTTGTTAAGGCAACAAACAATGAGAATACATTTGAATAGGAAACATGAGAAAAAAGGGAAAAACCCCTAACTAAATCTTTTTGTTAAGTGGAGAATCAAACAATTGATTCTCTCCTTGTAAAATCAAATTTGTATTACGTGATTCCCTTTTATATCCTACTTTCCTCATTTTTCATTGTCATCTCCAAACTCCTTGCTCCTTTATTCCTGACAAAGTCTCTAATTTTAAATGTTAATTTTCCTATTTGAAGATCGCGAAAGAGAATGCATTTCCACCTAAATTTCTAACAGAACAAGACATATGAATATTAACATATTTTTTCTTGTATTAAATATTTTGATGATGTCTTTCGAAGCTACTTAGAATCTTATATCTTAATCAAGGTTCGACATAAGGCATGTAATTACCTATTTCGTTATTATTTTTATTTGTTCAAACTTATACATAAATGCTTATACATACTTTTTATTATCACTCAGTGTTTATTATCTATAACCAAGCCCTTTATAGATTGTTATCTTAATCAAGGTTTGAAGATACTCGGATTAATGACAGTTCAAGAAGAAGTAGTAATAGCTTGGTTGCTTGCATCTTTATTCATGGTTATTGCAAGTATTGAAGAAGATAACATGGAGTCTTATGGAGAGGAGGAAGGAGATAAGGTGGAAGGTATACGTCAAGATAGGCTTGAATATGAGTGATATTTAGTAGAAAGGATACAACTTTGAATTTAAACAAGATTCGTGAGCTCAGGCAATTAGAAACAAAGAAGATTCCAAATGAAACAGAAATGATATAGATTAAAGTGAATAGAAATTATATAGATTAAAGTGCAGGTAATTAAAAACTAAGAAATTTCAAAGTTAATGATCATGAACAATCAATCTATGCAGTTGTTTCCATCAGCTCTGAGTACTTATTTATTTAACTGGTTTGTAACTGAACTTTGTGTGCATTTATTTCCAGGCTGGCAAATTATGGGTTGCAGCACTAAAGAAGATTTTAAACTATACAGTTGGGATTACTTCTATCCTATGTAAAAGGTTAGTTTCTATTTTGATGAATGGATTTCTTTCCTGGGCTAAATCAGTACTTGTAATCCTGCATATCTTTTTTGATTAAACTAAACATTGGTGTGCTGGAACATCGATCTTAACTAATCATGCCCAGTAATCATGCCTGTCTTTTTTTGATTAGCAAGCTATTATACTACATAATATTATAGACTGTTAGCTATTATTAATAAATTTCCTTTATGTGCACTAAACCAAGCGTACTATATTTTGACAGAAAAGTAAATCTACCCTAACAAATTTTGTTCAAATTGTTACGATACTAAGTAACTATCTACTACATGAATTTAGGTTACTACTAGAAAAAAAACATCTTCAACATTGTCAAACTTTGATTTTTCATGTTTTAGAAAATGAGTAGAACTCAAATACTGAGAACAAAAGGACTTGCTTAACTTGAAAGCCTGACTTGAGTAAAAACAAACCCGATAAGGATTCTTATTAATATGCATGTTTAACTTGGAAACTGAGAAATTGTGAAATCAGAAAAGGGAAAACATCTCAATGATGTATTATTACTTCAACTAACATTTTGAATGATTATTTTGTTTTTGATACATAGGTTGGCCATTTTCACATATTTATTTAGGTGCTTATGAGAAATACAAGCATATATTGCAACTGAGCCACAACCCAGTTTAAACTGAGAGTAGCTACTCAGTTTGAAAGTTGGGCCTCGGCTCAATTTTTGGCTCGGTTTAAAACCTGATCGTTGGCTTCGTTTAACAAGCAAGACTTAGCGCCATTTAGAAATCGAGCTACAGTTTTGTTTAATGCTTATAGACATTAATGTATGTGTTATAATCATAAAACAATGGACTTGTTTTCGAATAAAAACATTAATTTATGCCCTGTCATAAAATTTTGAATCTTCAGTATAAATTGATTTGTCTTTGTCCTAAGAAAGAGTAACTGGCTTCAACAATGATATCGTATCTTCAAATGTTGTATATGCTAAACCTTTTGCTAGGTACAACAATATATTTCATATTTTTCCTTTGTCCAAGTTATAGAAACTTAAAAATGAAAAATTTAAACTTAATTATTTGTAAAAATTGATTACATATTCAACTACAACCCATATACTAAAGTAATCAATCAATTCATACATTTAGATATCCTTATTTTGATTTACTTCATTAAATATTATTAGTATCATTTAGATGTTGTATATTGCAGAATGTTAGCTGATTCGTCGAGACAAATAGAAAGCACAAAAGTAGATGTCGCTCCCCTCCATGAAAGTACTCAATTAAAGTTAGATGTAAGCTTCTTAATTTGTTAGTTGTAAGCTTCTTAGTTTGTTTATAGGTTGTGATACTTCGAGCTATGTCGTGTACTTCAAAATTATTAAGTATTTTTGATAATTATTATTTTTGGCAAATGGTTGTACGATGAAATTTGATATTTTGATTGCTGAAATAAATAAGTTCTCTAAATGAATTGCTATATTTCGCTACATATGCTTTCAGGCAATAAATTGCTACATGTTGGTATGTGTTATGTGATACGCTGGTGTAAATTTTGATTGTTAAATGCATGTAAATTCAATAACAGTTATAAGCGTTACAGTTTTTCACTTTGTTATGGTTATAAGCGTTACAGGTTTTCACTTTGTAATGGTTATAAACGTCACAATTTTTACATTCATCACAGTAATAAATGTTGGGGAGGTTTTCTTTATAACGGTTTTAAGTGTTACAAATTATTTGATTTATAACGGTTATAACCGTGACAATATCTGTAATGAAATATTGCCACGCAGGTTGGGATAACGATTATAACCGTGACAAAGTTAATTTGTCATGCTTATAAGCGTTGTAATTACCCTTTTCTGGTGTTGTGGATTATCCTAATATGTTATTATTGTAGATCTTGATTTGTAACTATATTGTGGTAAATATAAATCTGTTAATTTGGACAGTTATATCATTGGGTAGATCTAATCATTTATGTAAATCACGAACATATGTCACCTTGAATTTGGTTAGGATTGGATCTAAACCTTTGTCTTAATTGTAACTTCTATGACATGCTACGATGTGGATTTGTGTAGATCTATTTCTAAACTAGTAGATCTAATTTATGTGGACATTGAAATTATTAGCCAGATCTAGATTATCACTTTGCATTATCATGTTGGATCTATTTTATGTGATCTAATTTATCACCTTGCATTATCATGTTAGATCTATTTTATGTGTTCTAATTTATCACCTTGTGTTATCATGTTAGATCTATTTTATGTGATCTAATTTACCACTTTGCGTTATTATGTTAGATCTATTTTATATGATCTAATTTGTCACCTTGTTATGATGACAATTTCGTGTCCATGCAGTATGTATGTTCACCTTATGATCATGTTAGTTTATGTTTATGCCAAGATGATCATTTTAGTTATATTCCCATTATTTTCCATATTACCTTTTATCACTAGGCTATTGTCTAGCCTAGGCATGTTGCCAAATTTTTTAGGGTGCTAGTTAAGGAACGAGGGGGGAGGGGGCGAAGGGGTTAAAAATGGCATAATTTGAATATGAACATTTTTAGACATGTAATTTAAATTATTAGGTAAAGTAGGTATTGGCACCTATAAAATGAAAGGATTAATTAATTGGTAAATTAATAAAAGATGGAATGTCTAGTAATTACAATTAGGAATTATAATTGTACTTATGACACGAGGTTTGGTTGCATTAGTGGTGGAATTCTGCCCGGACGCGACCGGCATATCCAGCAGCCACTAATGTTGAACCTAATGTGGGAGGTCTAAGTACGCAAATACGAATCGAGTTAAGACACGAGGTTAGGCCCAAATGCGGAATAAGACTGCTCGGACACGACCGACATATCCAGCATCCACACATTGTAGGCCTAATGTGGGAGGTCTAACCCATTATAAACCATAAATGGACATGGTAATGAATTGAACTACTTAACCAAATCAAATCCATAGGGATTGTATGATTGTGAACTAAGGTTAGGGTTAAGTAAAATTGATTAGATAGTGGATGGGTTAAGAAAATCTGGAAGGGGTAGGTAATATTTACATATATGCCTACAACTTAACCTGATAAGGTTATGTAATTAAAGACACCTAGTGGTATACATAACCGGAGAAAGTAATAAAGTTATGTAAGTAAAGACACCTTTTAGGGTAAGCATAACTGATATAGGGCTATGTAATTAAAGACACCTATTGGTACACATAGTCAGTGAAAAACCTAGTGGGGGATGCCAGACATAGTGGAGAGCTTGCTTTATATTGTGTGTGACCCATTTCAATCAGTAACCGGGAGTTAGTATCAAATAAAGTACTCCGTACTAGGCGGAGAGGGGACACGCTTACATACTGATTATAAGAGATCTAAACGTGGAGGATGGTGTGGGCAATGCAAACCGACCTGGCCATGTTCGTGCATGAGCCGGGCAGAAGGGGATAAGACGACCATGACACCAGCAGATGTAACGCCTTGTATTTTCTGTGAACATAAAAATAACAAATTAAAGAATAATTAATTTGAAAAAATAAGAAGAAGAAATAGGTAAAATGGGTTGTGCCATTGCGTTCGTCTCGGAATTCTGCTTGAGATAGAGTCCGAGTTTGCGAAAATCGGACTCCGTATGAAGAAGATATCTTTGAATTAAATATTGCAGCAAAACATGAAAAAGAGGAATGATAAAAGAATAATATTTAGCATTGTTCTAAGGGTTGTAAGCAAAAGACTTAGTAGCTTATTTGGTTGGAACATGTGACTTGCATACAAGGGGTACAGAGTTCGATCCCCGACAGCGCCATATTTTTTGTTTTAGGGGAATGGCTAAAAAAATGGCTTAGTGTGAACGCAGTTCAAAAAGTGGTTTAGTGTGAAAATGGTTAATTGGGAAGATATATAAAAATAAATATATATATCTAGAATATATATATATATATATATATATATATATATATATATATATATATATGACGTGTACGCATCATGTGGCGTACGTGGCTCATTTTTGGTTGTCAATGATTGTTTATTTTATGCTTCTTTATTTTTGTTAAGCAAGACGAATACTTTGGTATTGTAAAATAATCTTTGTACTAGATGTTATCAATGAAATAAAGTTTTATTTATTTGTCGCTGCTTTAATTGTCTGTCTTGTAATTTATCTGCATCTTTTACCTATAACTCTCCACCGAAGTTAAGGCATTCCCTTTGTGAGTGACCTTAACAGAGGTGGAGTGTTACACTTGGAATCAGAGCTGAAGGATACCGGATCAGATAAAAGATTCAAAAAATTATTTTCGAAATGATTTTAAAAGAAGCATTTTCAAAAAAAAGTTTTGTTTTAAAGGCATATTCCCCAAAGCCATATGCACTATCTTTTTGATCCTCTGTTCGAATCCTTGTTTCCTTCTTTCCTGAGTCTCCGGGGCTCCGGGCTTTATGGGAGGTAACCTCATCGCGGCATGGTTCCGTAGGCTCACGAGACTATGACACTTGTCAAAGGGCAAACAAGTGCCCAACTTCCATCTATAGCCATAGTAGTTTCACCTGCAGCTAATTTTCTTTCGAGTTTTGTAGGATTCTCCGTGCGATGGAGGCAGCTTTCGAGAGACCTGTCAACAAGTTACACAAGGATGGAAAAGATGAGAATGAAGGAGTTTGGCTAAGGAGCACAACACAAGGATGAAGAACTCATGGATATGGACTTGGTTCACAAAGGAGGGGAGGAAAGAATAGTAAAACCTAAAACAAGAGGAAGTATCTTTATTTTGGTATGACGGGTCGCATAATTAAGGGCAAAGGCAACAACAAAAGACAGGATTTTCCGGAAGGCAAGTGCATGCTCTCACCACCAGCATACCTGAGAGAGAGGTAGTAAGGTTTCTGTTGAAAAGTTTAGTTTTTCTTCTTGATCATCCTGCTAGTACTCTTTTTGATTTTTGCGCTTCGCATTCGTTTATATCTGCTTCCATAGTTGAGTCTCTGCACCCTAGAGCTTGTATAGTATAGGATCCCATTATTGTCTCAAGTCCAATTTGTGGTTCGGCTCATTTATCTTTGGTTTGTAAGGATTTGAGATACTTATATTTTTGGTTTCATGGGCTTTGGGTTGATTCTAGGCATGGATTCGTTAGCTAGTAATTATGAAAGGAGGGTAGTTAGACTTTTGACTTGCCTCGGGAACCCTCGAAATTTCGTGCGATCCTAAGGGATCAGTTTGTCTTAGCTACCTAGAATCACTTGATGTATTTATCGATGATTTTCGATCTGTTAGAGTAGTCCATGAGTACGCAGATGTTTTTTTGATTAAGTTTAGGAGTTTTCTCCCTAAAAACTCGAGATAGACTTCCGCATATATCCAGTTGACAATACAAAGCCAGTTATGCGATCAACGATAGTTTTGGAGCAAGATTGGCAAGGATAGCCAGAGTCGGTTAAATGCTCAATTGTTTGGTTGTTTTGCTAGTATCACCTCACATAGATCGTCCAAATTCGGAGGAGGTATTCCTTGGGTGTTTGTCTGATATTGGTTTAGGCCTTTGGGGCTTGTACATGAGGGATAAGCTAAGTAGAAGAGAGACCTTTAATCATCTTAGTATATACACTTGGTATCATGGTTAACTTCTGTTTATCTTGGAAAGATAGTTCGATAACATTGGATACCCTGTAGCATAGTAAAAGATCGAGGTCCTATCTTTACTAGTGGGTTTTGGAAATGGAGGTCAAGAAGCTTCACAATCGTGAAGTTAAATTAGTTAAGGTACAGTGGAGTGAAGCTCAAAGAAGATGCGACTTAGAAGACTGAAGACTAGATACACGCATCATACCCTTTTTGAGGGTATATCCTTGATTCCTCCTTTTTCTGTAATATTTATTTGCATGCTAGTCTTTATCTTTAAAGTATATCCTCTCGGTCCTATCCTCGATCCTTGGGTAGAAGCCAATGGATGAAAACATGTGTTTGAGACATATTATGATTGATGGTTGCAAGTGGTTGCAAGTGTTTGCTAGTGGTTGCTCGTGGATACATATACACACATTAGGCACTAAATCGGCTCAGTCACTTTCATATTGCATATGCATATGAATGTATTTGTATATGGATTGAAACTTGATGTGTTATTATATAGATGTTGCATATGAATGAGTGAATATGCACACATATAGTATTTACATGATTAAGGATATTTGCATACATATTGGACGTATGACACTCTCATGATTCGCATTAAGGAGGTCAACTGAATTAGTGGACCGCATGATCTTTTGCATTAGTATTGGGACATATACACACACTCAGCATATGTTCATACGGCATTAAAAACCTTTTAAGAACAGTAAATGCTTGTGGATGATGGTTGAGTAAATGGGTGATTGGATGTTAGGACACATTCTTCTTGACTTGAAGATTTCGGGGACGAAATCCTTTGAGGAGGGGAGAATGTAACACCTCGTATTTTATGTGAACATAAAAATAACAAATTAAAGAATAATTAATTTGAAAAAGAAGAAGAAGAATTTGATAAAACAGGTTGCGCCATTGCGTTCGTCTCGGAATTCTGCTTGAGATAGAGTCCGAGTTTGTGAAAATCGGACTCCGTATGAAGAAGATATCTTTAAATTAAATATTGCAGCAAAACATGAAAAAGAGGAATAAGAAAAGAATAATATTTAGCATTGTTCTAAAGGTTGTAAGTAAAATACTTAGTAGCTCAATTGGTTGGAACATGTGACTTGCATACAAGGGGTACAGAGTTCGATCCTCGCCAGTGCCATTTTTTTGTTTTAGGGGAATGGCTAAAAAATGACTTAGTATGAACGCAGATCAAAAAGTGGTTTAGTGTGAAAATGGTTAACTGGAAAGATATATATATATATATATAGAAAGAATATATATATACATATATATGACGTGAACGCATCATGTGGCGTACGTGGCACATTTTTGGTTGTCAAGGATTGTTTTTTTACGTGGCCTTCTCTGATTGGATTTGTGGCAAATTAAAGGTAAGAAAGATTTATGCATGTATAAAAAGATATTTATATATATGGGTAATTAATGTATACAGTAAAGGGAGAATATGTAAACATAAATAGATTGAAATTAATTTGTAGATGTGTGTTAATATGGCATTAATTGGAAAAATATGTAATTGACCTTAGTTTGTATATGTGTTTGTGCTAATTTGTCATTCATGTTAATGGATATTAATTAAAAAGAAAAATTAAAAATTAAAAGATGTACATTTAGTACATTAACGTTAAAATAGAAGGTTATTAATACATTTGCTGAGTCATTAGGCCGATGTGGCTATTCTATCTTGGCTGGATGGTCTTGATTGCTTCTAGGTTAATCTGACGGCTCTTAGTTAATTAAACTTCTATAAAAACACCCTAACCCTCAACCTAAAATCACACTAATTCATACCAAGAGCCGTCATGCATCAATGGTGAACCTAGAGTAGCCGCCGGAAGATAGAAGCTTCATATCAAATCTAATCTAAAATTTAAAACAACAACTAACCTACATCAAAGGAGAGCAATTCAGTTTCAGAATACAGATCTCTGAAATCAAGATCTCCTTTTGTTTGTAAGTTGGTTATTACTCAGATTTAAACGTTATTCTTAAATGATATCATGACATGTTGTAACTTGAATGTAGAAACGATGCTTGTATATAAGATAAATAAAGTATGATTCTTATTTATCTTAAATTACCATTGCTATTGATTATGCCTATAAGTTTGTGGTGAGAAACATACCATATTTTATGATATTAATGATAAGTCTACTATGATTGGATGATGAACTTATAATGTCATATAATAGTTTGGTGGATTTTATATGTTACTTGCAAGTTATTGATCTAAGTCATATTTATATGTCTACATGTTTTAGATCAACAATCACACATGTTTATATCTATAACCTATCATGTTTCAATGTTTAGATATAACCTATTATGTTGCAAGTTAGATTTGTGGCCTTATATGTTCTAACATATGCAAGTTTGGTGATTTTATCATGTTATGTAACATGCAAGTTTTAAACTATCATGTCATATGCAAGTTTGGTGATTTTATCATGTTATGTAACATGCAAGTTTTAAACTATCATGTCATATGCAAGTTTGGTGATTTTATCATGTTATTAACATGCAAGTTTTAAACTATGATGTAACATGCAAGTTTTAGGCTAAATAATGTTCATGTATGCCTAAATATTTAGATCCATATGCGTACATGTTTGGATCTATATTATTTAGATCCAATTCAATGCAAGTTCACCTTTACATGACAAGTTTAATTTGTGTAGTTCTATGTAAATTCATATGCTATAATTCATGTTAATCGGATCTAAATTTTCAAGTTCATTATCCTATGCCAAATCTATATGTCACATATTTTTATGCTGTTAGAATATTTCATGTTCTTCGCTTTTCCCTTTTGTGTTTATAAGTTAGGCTAAAATATCGAGCCTAACATTCCTTGTAATTTTGCGAACGTACAAACGAGGGATATCGTTGGGGTAAACATGAAATTACATGTAATTGGCATGTTTGGCACGTGCCAATGATTAGTGACATTTAAATGATATAATTTTTATATACCAAAAATTATGAACTTGATTTAGAAGGAAAACGGGCCATGACAATAAATTGTTGACAATTTACATATAAACATGGAAGGACAAATATGTAAATTTAGAAAAGACGAATATGCCTAACCCGAGGTTTGATTGAGTTACGGTAAGACTGCCCGGAACCGCCCGACAAATCCAGCAACTGCAACAGTATAGATCTAGTGTGGGTGGTTAGTGCATTAAGCCCAAAAAGGACCTGAGGTTAGACTAAGTTGCAGTGTAAAGCTGCCCGGAACCGACCGGCACATCCAATGACCGCAACAATATCTGTCTAATGTGAGTGGTTGGTGCTTCAATGAATAAATTAAAGCTAAGACAAGAGTGGAATGGTAGGGTTAAGTAAATTTAGAACACTTAACCGTAATAACATGTTAACTAGACAAGTGAGTGAGGTTAAGTAAATTTAGAACACTTAACCATAATAACATGTTAACTAGGCAAGTAGGTGAGGTTAAGTAAATTTATAACACTTAACCGTAATAACATGTTAACTAGGGAAGTGGGTGAGGTTAAGTAAACTTAGAACACTTAACCGTAATATCATGTTAACTAGGCAAGTGGGTGAGGTTAAGTAAAATTAGAACACTTAACCGTCATAACATGTTAATTAGACAAGTGGGTGAGGTTAAGTTAATAGGACACACTTAACCAATATATATATATATATATAACATGATGTGTGACACAAGAGGAACACTTAACCAATATATATATATATATATATATATATGTAACATGATGTGTGGGCATGTTAAGTTAACTTGAATGAATGGATAACACTTAACCAGGAATATATATCAACTTGAATCAGTGGGAGGGTTAAGTACATATCGGGACTGGTGGGTAATATTGGTAATATATGCCCATAAACTTAACCATTAAAATGAACATGCTTGAATCAGTGGAAAGATTAAGTACATATCGGGTTGGTGGGTAATATTAGTAATATAGGCCCACAAACTTAACCATTAAAATGAACGTGCTTGAATCAGTGGAAACTTAACCATTAAAATGAACGTGCTTGAATCAGTGGAAAGGTCAAGTACATATCGGGTTGGTGGGTAATATTAGTAATATAGGCCCACAAACTTAACCATTAAAATGAACATGCTTGAATCAGTGGAAAGGTTAAGTACATATCGGGTTGGTGGGTAATATTAGTACATATAGGCCCACAAACTTAACCATTAAATAAACATGCTTGAATCAGTGGAAGGGTTAAGTACATATCAGGATCGGTGGGTAATATTAGTACATATAGGCCCACAAACTTAACCATTAAATAGACATGCTTGAATCGGTGGGCGGGTTAAGTACATCATGTGTAGGTGGGTAATATTGTATATATAGGCCCACAAACTTAACCAGTAGGAAACCCTAGTAACGGGGACCCATTTCAGCAGTAACTAACATAGATGTATCACGGTTCCCTGAGCTAGACAGGGTGGGGCACAATTACTGGGATGATTATAAGCGGTCGATATAGCGGCTGGGGGAACGTCAGTGTAGGTTCCGGCGGATTACGGGCGTGCACGTACTCCGGAGTGGAAAAAGAAGGCACTGGGTACCAGTAGTTTTACACTGTGCATTCTTGAATCGTGTCGGGGTCGCTATCATAAATATTGATACACCTTATGGTGGGACCAGCACAGGGTAGCTACACGCAAGAGAGGGTCGATTGACACAGACACATGGCACGTTAACACAGGTAGGGAGCCGATCGATAGGGTAGTAAGGGAACATCTAACATATTCATGGCAATTGGGCTGATTGAGGTAGAATCCTCAAATATATATGTACACCTGAAGGCTACCACGACTGCGGGGATTGGGATCGTATTATCATTTTATACAGATTACTAGTTCGGACACTAGTTAGGTGATGTAGAGATTATAGTAATGGGTGCGATCACATGTTCAAGCTATCTTGTCTTATATTAGGGTATTGTCCTATGTTTTGTTACTCCTGTCATGATCCCTTTTCCTTGTTTAAATGATAGTAATCACTGAACTTACCAGACTTATTGTCTGACCCGTTTTCACTCGTCTTCTTTTCTTCCGTTTCCCCCCAGGTAGTCAGGGAGGGAATAGCTCAGATTAGTTTGGACCGTTACTCTTTCCAAGCTTAAAGACTCTTTGACGTGTTGCCTTGGACTCTCTCTTCTACTGCTATGGCTGGCTCATGCTTTATTTGGGGAAATCATTTTATGTTTCTTTATTTTTGTTGAACAAGACGGATACTTTGGGATTGTAAAATAATCTTTGTACAAGCTGTTATCAATGAAATGAAGTTTTATTTATTTGTCACTGCATTAATTGTCTGTCTTGTAATTTATCTACATCTTTTACCTATAACTCTCCACCGAAGTTAAGGCATTCCCTTTATGAGTGACCTTAATAGAGGTGGGTTGTTACAGTAGATATGGGGCTGTGCATATCAGTGAAGGGTTGCCACTGTAGGATGTGATACATCCTACCGTGGGGCCGACATAAAGTATCTATGGAGTAAGGAGCCGACCGATTAGGGTAGTGGTGAGGGTATATTTTGGACATATTCCCTAAGTCTACCACCTTATAGTGGAAAGGATCATCTCATTTTGGTTATACTAGTAATAGCGCAGAGTAATCATTAGAGAAGTGTATACACCTTACCATGTCTACCTTGTCAAACCTGCCATTTATGTAGTGATCTTTTCCACTTTATATGCCTATCATGTTACTTTTATTTATTTACTGGCTAAAGGTAACTAGACTCGCCAGACTTTATATCTGACCCTTTTTGTTTCTCCTCTTTCTTCCGTTCCCCCCCGGTTCCCAGGGATGAAACACTCAGACTTAGTCAGGACTTGGATATCATCTTGCTAGGAGATACTTCTGAAGTATGGCTCAAGTTCTTGTCTCTACTATGGCTTAGCTTTTTCAATTGGGGAATTATGTTTTATATTCTTATGTACTCTGACGATGCAAGAAAGAAGTTATTTTATTGTAATGGTTTTTGTGACTTATGGTATTGTGGACTACAGTATTATGATTTATGTTGAAATAAAAATTTAAATTTCCGCTGCTATCTTATTTATATCTGTCTTATAATTAATCTGTGTCTGTTTACCTATAACGCTTCACGAAACTTAATGCATTCCCTTAGTGAGTGACATTAACATGGGTGTCACAACACTCCTACACGATAGATATTTCGAATCAGAAACCATCGTGATGGAGATCCAATTTCCAATAAGAGCCTTTAGGGTTTTGGTTGTAATCTATGTATGTAGATGTAATATATGGGTACCTTTGTCTTCTCAGATTATACATTTACTTTCGGAAGTATTTCAACGCTATGCACTAGTAATATTAAAAGAGACTTTCGCGTACCAAACATATTTGGTTATCATAAGGAAAAACTTGCTCTTAATGGTTTGGTTTGCATTGCATTGTGTGATGGGATGCGAGTCTTATGGTACCTTTATTCAAAAAGCATTACAAGTATATTATGACTGGTATTCATCAGGGAAAACCCGTTCCATGTTATACGGCGTGGTCTTATGATTTACCCAACTTTAAAAAAGCAAGTAACTATTTTATTTCTCACACCAGTCTCATGACTGATCCAGAGTTTACTATTCTTCCACATGAACTTTGGGTTCCCATATTTTCCATACGGGTGGCCCAGTAGTTTTGGCTTGTAGATATTTTATAGAGCATGTGTTGGATTAAAGCTAAAGCTATGTCCAAAGCATTTTATTTATTCCGCCGAGAGTTTTTATTTTCTTGCCATGTATATGATACACTCTGGTATACGTATTTCCGATGTGCATGTATTTATTATTGTACTCTGAAATAAGCTATACTATGATGTAAAAGTTATTGTAATGATAATGAAAAAGTTGTTTGTTCAATTCTTATGCGTCTTATACCCCTAGTTAAAATTTTGAGGAATTTCTAGGTTTGGATCGAACTTGTATGGTTTTTAGTCGATTTGAAAGGTAGAAATTTTCGGGCCTTTACAACTAATCAGCTCATTAACAACTAATTAGTCTACGTAACAAAAACTGAAACTTAAAACAGCGACTCCTTCCAAACTGCTAAACACCGATTCATTCATGTGACTACTCTAGGAAATGTAAACCACCATTCTAATCCAATGAGACCGATTTTAGTACCAGATCTAATCTCTATCAAAAGTTATGTTCCAAACAAAAAAATTATTAGCAAAATGGTTATAATTAAATTCAATAAAAATCACGGACATGTCTCACATCCTCATGAACAACATATTAAAATTTGAGAATGATCCAACCACTAGGAAATTAATTATAAATATTTTACAATCCTTCGATATGTAAAAATACGGGTCATTCAAATGCTAATTTTTGAAATATATTCGTGACTAGCAGTATCAAATGAAACTAAGCAAACATTTATAATTTGATGAAATTTGTAAAATATTAATGGAAGGTTTCTGGGAAAAAATTGCTGAAATTTCTGCACTTAATGTAAAAAAGTGCAAACATATCAACAACAATTTCATAGTGTACTATTGGTATAGAAAAGGGAAAATAAGTTGCTGAAATATCTGGAAATATTTTTGAATAATTACTGACATATCAACGAGTATTCCATAGTGTATTGTGTAAAGGAAAATAAGTTGTTGAAATGTTTGCACTTATTGTCAGTAAGTATTGACTACCTGCAAAAATCTAGTAGTGTATTGCAGATATATCTCAGTGTATCTTGAAATTGTTGACATATCTGCAATTTTCCTATATAGTTGCATCTATTTCTGCAATTTTACGTGAAGTGATATATTTTTCATTTGTATGCAATATTTATCAATTTTTGATGATTTTTCTGCAATAATGTGATGTTTGAATAAGAGTAGGCATTGAATTTGAAAGTTTGAAGCGATCAGTAGAAATTGCGTAAAAACATGCAACAGTTTGATATGGTTGCGTTGATGTCTACAATTTTTCAAAAATTTGCACGATTTCCTTGAAGTGTGATTTTTTTTTTATCTTTTTGTTTTTGAATCATTTTTTTGTAGTTTTCTTACATGAATATGAGGACGATTACGCATTGAATTAATTATTGAAATTTGGTAAATTTTAATTTTCGTTGTTTTTTTCTTTGATGATTTTTAAAAGGGCATTGTTATTGATACTCCATTTTTTGTTAAGGAGAGGCCAAATTTTAAGGACACTCCACTTTTTTTTTAAAATTGTTAAGGGGGGTCAATGTTGGTGACTAATTTTTTTTACCTCTTACGCTTTTACCCTTACTATTGAAAACTACTCACCTTGAAATCATCTGTCCCCTAAATCACTAAAACCCTAAATTTTAAGAAAACATCACTATCTTCTTTGTGAATTTATAATATATCTCGAATTGCTGGAATTCAGCTTTGGTTGAATTAGTCAATCAAATAAGGGAACAAACGTTGCTATAATATCTTTGGAATCAGATATAAAGAAAATTGTCATGACTCCATGTTTAACATGTGGTTTAGGGATTAACCGTAGCCTGTAACCCCAATTTTATCACTAATTTGTTGGAATTTTTGTAAGAACGATATATATATATATATATATATACATATAAATAGTCATGGTATATATATATTTATATATACATATATATATATATATATTATCATGGTTGGAAATTATAACTCAATATAAAAAGTATATCTAATTAAATTTAAGGTGTATATGTAATTTTAGTATGTATTTTTATTGCAATTTGAAATTATACTGAAATAATAATAAAACAATTAAACATTGTGTATGTGCGTATAATAAACATATGAATTAATAATATGTATGTGTGTATATTATATATATATATATATATATATATATATATATATATATAAAGAAAGTCTATTTGGACACAAAAATCTAATATAAAAACGTAGTCTTTGGATTTTCCTATGATTTCCACTCCTTATATGACCACAATCGATCCAATTATTGATTATTACTGATAAATCCCATAATAACGCTCGCTCTCCTATGTCAATATCGTATTTGTCTATTTCCTTCATGTTTTTTTGGTTAGGGTTTTATTTCTCCACATCTAATGGTGTTAATTAACCATTAAAAAATAAATTGATGAACATAAAAGTGAAATTAAGCCTAAATGGGTAATAAGGTAAAATTACATTTATTTGTTAAGGGGCTACTTACTTCATTGGTACGCCCCCTTAACAATTTTAAAAAAAAATAAAAAATTGGTCTCCCCTTAACAATATTTGGAGTGTCAATAACAATGCTCTGAGTTGTTATTGACACTCCAAATATTGTTAAGGAGAAGTCATTTTTTTTTAATAAAATTTGTTAAGGGGAGTACCAATGGAGAGAGCACCCCCTTAACAAATAAAGTTTAATTTACCAAATTAGCCTTCTATACAATAATCTCTTTCTTATTTGTTAATCGAAAAATTTATACGGTATATTAGTCGAAATTCAACAGATTTTTATATCAAATTATTAATAATTTCATTTGTCAAATCAGATGAAAAAAATATCATTAATAGGAAATAGATATACATATATCGGACAATTTTTTTTTAATACGGTATTACGTTCTTTGTTCATACCATTATTTTTCCTCAAACAATTGCTCTTTTTGTTTTCAAATAATTTAGGGATTTGGATTTTTTGCATTTGAAATTGATTTGGATTTGGGATAGTAACTGATGTTATTACCAAACGTTATTACGAGGGTAATAGGGAACGTAAAAAATTAAGTATGCGACCCCCCCTTAACATTATTTCTATGATTGGAGTGTTTTTAAAATATGACCTCCCCTTAACAATATTTGGAGTGTCAATAACAATACCCAAAAAATAAGGACTTAATTTTTGAAGTTTCTAGATATGGAGTTTTTTTGCATTTTGAAATCTTAGCCAAACTATCCCTTTAACAAATGCATGCTTGTTGCAAACATACAGATATACACATGACTGTTATAAACTAAATTAACTCTAAGTAGAGAAAATAACATGTTTAAAGATAAAAATCATACACACTATACAATAATGCATTTTAGCATTTGATTTTTACAAGGTGTAACAGGCTGCATGCCCTTGATGCTGAAAATTTGAAATGCTAATTAAATATGCATGCGCTGTAATCATCTTACTCTGTTTTATTATTTACAAAATTCTCAGTAAAAACAATTAAAATGAATCAATATTTTTATCATTTTTTTGTGTTAATTGCTTGCTCAAACAAATGAATCAATCGTTATGCTAACATTTATGATTTGCCATTTTTTAACTTCATGAAATAAAGGGAAAACGTCATATATTTCATCTACTAATTAAATGCTTACATTTCAAATTAGTGATCCAAGTTGGAACAATTTACAAGTGAAAAGTCCTTAATTTACTAAATGCACGAAACATTTGATTTTACGTTTGTCCCAGTTCAAATTATATGATAAATTCATACCAATCTAGATCATGGCCATAAATGTTAATAGGGTCATGTTTAAAAATAAAATGAATTGATTGGATTTTTAATCTAAATTACATCAAATCCATTATTTCTTTCCATGTATATAATGTGGTAAACGAAATCGATAATACACAGTTATTGTGTTTGAATTGACATATAAATATTTAAGTATATATTCCTTTATTCTCACCCATTTATTAGAAAACATCATCATGAGCTTAATTATTTCTCTTTTGTCAAAAATTTATAGATGTTAAGAGAAATATTTTATACCATATCGTATCAATGAATATGATTACCATTTATCATTTACCAATGCAATTTCTTAGGGCATTGTTATTGACACTCCAAATATTGTTAACAGGAGGTTAATTTTTTATTTTTTCAAAAATTGTTAAGGGGAGTACCAATGAGGAAAGTAACCTTTTAACAAATAAAGCTAATTTTACCTTATTACCCATTTGGCTCTTTAACAAATAAAGCTAATTTTACTTTAACAAATATTGCTAGGGTTTCCAATTCGCATATGTCGATTTTTTTTTTTAAATTCTCTAGGATAAGCATTTTCGAAGAAATAAGAACGAACTTTTTTTTTGTCAACATAAATATGCCGAATTTTATAACTATGAAGGTGATCCACCGAAATGATTATTAATTTTCAACATATCACTGTCGAATACATACATAATTGGCTATGTGCTGCATTAAGTGCAGTGGTGACGAACTGCTTATTTTAATTCGGTTTTCCTTGTCGAATAAGTTTTTTTTAATCTAATTTGAAGGGGCAATCCGGGAATATTGAGTAGTGTGAAATAATATGTTTATGTAGCCTCTTAACAATTTTTCAAAGAGTGGAGTATTTATCAAAAATGACCCCCTTAGCAATAGTTGGAGTGTCAATAACAATACTCATTTTTTAATATCATACATTTTTAACAATACATGTATGTATATATGTATATATGTGGTGTGAAGTCATTGGAAAATTCCAAATTGATTCAAATAAGAATATATAAGGCAAAATAAGAGTGTATCTTAGTATGACTTTAGTATAGTTATTACCCTTCGAGCGATTTGAATATCCCTAACTCAATTCAAAATTGATCCACGTTGATCATTAGCTTATTCATGAAAGAAGTATCTTTCAAATTGATGGAAAAATGATGGGTACAAATAAAGGGAAAAAGGATTTTTTTGTTTCCATCTTCCAAATTGTAGTATTTACATATCTCTAATCCTCAAGGAATGCCATTAGGATAATTTTTTATTTGTTGTGTTTGTATATATTCGTGTTAATTGCATGTAATTACATTTATTTTATATAATTGATATTAATTAGTGTCCTATATTACTGCTATTATTATGATATTGCTATATAAATATTTAAATGTGTCAAATAATATTAATAAATATTAATAGTGCACATAAACAAATATGATTAATTTTGACATTAAAAAAATGTTGATTTACCCTTTGGAAATAAAAAGTACAGTAAAAAAATATAGAGCAATTAAATACTTGACCAAAATAAAATTCATAACTACTTAAAGAAAAACATGAATGTCGTTATTCAATAAATATATATATTGAATATAAAGGTCTAATTTCAAAAATTAGAATATTAATTATGTTGAGAGAGAACATGTTTTAAATTAAAGGAAATCTGTTACTAATATATATTTAGACATAAAGAAATGTGACAACATGGAAGAGAACCAACAATCTTTCAAGAAGTCTCACCTTGTAATTTATAAAAAAAAATAGGTGCTATTGGTCACACCCCTATTTACACTTTTGGCCACCAAAACTAAAAGCACCCCAAATATTTCAATTTTCCTCTGCTGACCACCATCCAAATTAATAACAAAAAAATGTAAAGACCAACAGCTCCTTCCTCTACACGAACGTTTCATTCCTCCCTTACATCAATGTACTCTACGAATCGAATGCCTAAATCAAACAGTTCAAGAAAAAATTAACAAAATTCATTTTCATAAGCACATTAGTAATTTTATTTTTTGTAAACGAGTACTTACTTCGTCGATTATGAAATGATTCGTCAAATCAATAGTTATATCTTTTGAGTCATTTGATCGAACATCTTGCATCATATTATCACAACCATCATGTTTATCGTCCAATTTATCATCATTCAAATACTCATCTATCAAACGATAAAAAAAAGTAAATGTAATAATTTGTAAAAGTAGATACGTAAGTTATATAGATAAAAACCCTACAAGTCAAAACTTACATTGTCGTTCTCTATTACAACGTCATCAAATTTAATTTGCTCCAAACTTGAAATTTCCAACGGAGCGGAAAATATATCCTAAAATGCAGTGAAAAACCCTAACCATTAAAAAAAAAATCTTACAACATATTCTATAACATAATAGAAAACAATAAAAATCAAGCAATTCAAAACATTTTTTTTATCTTATCTTCCATCCCTGTTAGGCACAAAAGATTATCTGCTTTTATTTGGGTTTAGAGTTTGAAATTATGGAGAATTTCGTGTTTTTCTTAAGAGAATTATGGTGGTGAATAACTGAGTGAAGGAATAATATAGGGTAGCCAGAAGAATATAAAAAATAATCATTTGTATTAAATTTAGGAAGGTGGGCAGAAGTGTAAACCGGGGTGTGAAAAGTAGCAGCCAAAAAATAAAAAGTTGCAGATGAGTCAAATGAAAATTGTTCATTAACTTGAAAGACATCTCGTATCACTTTCATATGCTGTCTTACCGGATTAATTGAATCAAAGTGACCTAGCTTGAGCCTTTTATGCACCATCGATGTTAAACACTCCTGTTACTGACATCTCCAATCCTTCTGAATCTAAATATCTGCCAGTCAGTTGACAACTGCCTTCGCCACACCATCTCTTTTACTAGTCCTCTTTCCCATCATCAAGTTCATTTAATATTTTTGTAATACATAGCAAAACACTTTTGACATTTCGTTTTGCTTTTGATTGCTCTTATTCTTTTCATTTGGTTAACTTCTATGATGATTCCAACTGATACAACTTTCCTTCGATTTTTGTTTTAAGTATTTATGAAATCAACAAATTTTCTCAGCCATAGACTTCATTGTTTATTTGATTTACATTATAGTACTTCGAAAATGTACAGTCATTGATCAGTATAGGTTTTCCAGGCTTCATGATTTCGTTTTAATATATATTAGGTTTGTTTGTCAAAGCATCAACACAATTTTCAAATATAATTTATTTGATCTCATTAGTTTATGGTTTTACTCGAAGTCTAAACATGACTAGTGTGAATTTTTAATTTTTGAACATGGTTATATAAAAAAAATTGTACTTAAGTTTTTTCATACTCAGTGGTGTAAACACTAAACTTATTGTGTTTATCGGGAGTGGCTGTGTTAGGTGTAAACTATGATGTTTTACACTTTGGTCTTATGGACCACATTGTATCCGGTGTTTTGGGACGAAGCCCATTTACAACATTAACGTGTGTAAATACACGTTATATTACACTGTATCAAGTACAAGTTCGTGCAGTTACAGTACCTCTTCTTCTATCTCAACATCTTAATTCATTTCAAATTCTTTACATGGTATCAGAGCCTATCCAAGCTTCACAACAAATCATTTGAAAGTTAAATTGTTTCCCCTTCAGAACTTGTGTGCCTCATCAAAGAATTCACATAATTTCTCCGCTGCAACACCCGTTCTTGAAAGAAACAATTGTATAAAACAAAAAGTATCAGTGTAGAAAGAAAAACATTTCTTTTAAGAAATCAGTTTACCGTCAGAGCCATCAAAGATAGATCATAAACATTGTCTCTCATCAAGAAGTGGTTGCACCTGACAAATTGCATCTCTTTTCTCAAAAAATAGTTGCTTACATGCAGGCACAAATCAATCGTTGGTGCGATCGATCTGTTCATCATCGAGAAGCTGCTTAGCCTCATTTTGTATCCTCTCAAATGACTATTTTCTCATCCATAATGATCGGAGAAATGACATCTCCAACATCCACCGCAAGGTCTATACCAATATAGCATTTTATTCGTCAATAAGTGTTAAAAGCCATCATTAGACCACAGATTCAAATTATGACAACATAACTCAATGAAACAAATACTTAATATGGAAATTTCAAATAGAAACTGCCATTAAAGGGTATGGACTTGATGAGTATGTGTTTGGAACCACTGCTACTCCTACAAGATATGTGATTGATAGTGAGGGTAAACTAGTTAGCAACAATGAGTATGTCACACATAAAAGACAAGAAAATCTCACCAGTGCTTGGCTTCTTTCTTCTACGGGACAAAACATTTTACCATGGTTAATAGGCTTTAAAACCACTCATGAAATTTGGAAAACTATAGGTGACAACTGTAGAACATCTAGAAAGGGAACATGTCAATCAGAGAGTACACAGTGAAGGTTAAGACACTATGTGACCAACTTGTCACATCTGGACATAAAGTCATAGAGTATGATTACATAATGTTTTTGCTAAATGGGCTACATGATGAGTATAAATCCATTGTAGTTGTTCTATCTGCTAGTGAGAATTTCCCATCCCTACAGTTTATTCAATCAACTTTATTATCACATGAAGCTAGGTTAAAGCACAAGAGAGAAACTACAGACTACTCAACATATTACATTGCAAACAACAGAAAACCAAATCAAGAAAGGAGTAACTACTATAGGAATCAGCCAGATGGCAGTCAAAAAGCTTGTTTCAAACCAAAAGGAAGAGGAAGTAAATGGAACAACAAAAACAACAGACCCAAATGTCAGATTTGTGAAAGAATTGGCCACACAGCAAATAAGTGTTAATAACAATTCAAGAAACCCAAGTGCAAATGTAGTGGACATTTAATCAGATAACAAAATCGGTCAAAAACAAGAAATATGAAGTTGTTAAACCAGAAGATATACTTAATGAAAGCTGGTACTCTGATTCTAGAGCAACAAACCATGATACCAGCAATCTGAATAACTTCAATCTTGGCAACAAGGAGTACAACGGTAATCAAAATCTAATTGTTGGTAATGGTAAATCTGTGCATATAACTTTACTTGTAATGCAAGTATTAACGGTTCTATACAACTTTATCTCAACAACTTACTTAGCGTACCATTAATTAGAATTTTTTTAGTGAGTTTATTTCAATTTACCAATGAAAACAGAGTATACTTTGAATTTTACCTAAAATTCTGCTTAGTAAAGATATATGAACAAAAGATACTCTATCGCAGGGTAAAGAGTTTAGGGGACTTTACAGATCTGATGTTGCAAACACAGATGTACAAGACCTAAAGATAATCGCAATAGTTTTTTGCAAGTAATCCAAAAAATTGTAAGGATTTTGATGTTTGACATTATAAACTAAGTCACCTGGGTATGAATACTATTAAGCAGTATCGAGTTGCAATAATATTGATATTAATGAAATTCCATCTACTTATATGTGTTCTTATAGCCAAATTGGCAAGAGTCACAAAATTGGTTTTCCTAATTCATAAAGTAAGTACTCAAACCCTTAGAATTAATAACTACTAACTTATAGGGACCAACCCAAATCAATAATGATTATGGATATACGCTACACCAGAAATGCAAATTAGGCAGTGTTTTGGGCCACATCTAATGTAGTTTGGCAGTGCTCTGGACCATACCAAATTTCGGCGTGTTTAAATATTTGATACGACCTTAAGCGGTATCAAACTGTCAAAAAGTTACGGCCTTAAGCACTGCCTGATTCTTTAAAAGATACGACCTTAACCACTGCCTAATTTTGTATTCCCTACTGATTCAAGATTTATAACCGAAGATAATTTTAAATATATACGACTTTAAGCCATAAATAATTAAAAAAAAAAATACAATTAGCTTTATAACCCTTGAGTACTACTTTGGTACCGTAATAAAGCAAGAATGAATAAAATTAGGTAGCCGCAAAACATAACTCTTCAATTTGTCCATTTAACTAAAAACCATTATACAATAGTATATACACATTACACAACAATCATTTTACAGCACAAGAAAACCACAACATAACTATTATAAAAAAGAAGAAAAGTCTACAAATTACTCTACCTTTAAAATTCATGTACAACAAGATAAACATAGTTCTGTATATTATCTTTGAATGGTTCTTTACAATGTACTCGTTTAATAAATGAACTAAAAAAACCATGCAGTAAGCAACAATTTGGTGTATATATACCAGACATATTCTTACAACATGGGTTTCTATCATGCTTTTAAGATGCATCTGACCAGCCGGTGCATTCACTCTCTGGATCTTCACGATCTCCTTGTTCACCGATTGTCCAGCACTTCCTGTAAATACGAGGGATATGAGAGTTGCAATTAGATTCTCTGCATGAAACATAATTTTGCATAAAAAAGATTGACCATTACTTGAGTAGGTCCGAAGACTGAACAAGAAAATACAAGCAGTACTCATTATTTGTTCAAACTGGTCAGGTTTGAATCAAACCTAAGCAACCAATGGATCACATACAAGATATTGAATTAGCCGATAAACAGATTTTTCTTCTTTCTTTTTTCCATACGTAATTTTACTTATGTTTATTATATAAAAGAAAATTGCTAACAAGGGTTGGTAAACTTATCTCTTCTAATTTTTTTTTTTTTTTTTTAATTTAGTTATAAAGTTCACTGTATGAAGATATTACATTACAAGAATCTCACTTTAATTGCTCCACTAAAGCGAAGCTGTCAAGCCTGAAAAATCCTTGAAATCAATGTACAACGCGAAGTCCTGAGATGGAGTTATGTATATGTAACGATATGAAGTAAATGACAACTAACAGTCGGTTTGCACCCAAATTAATTGTCAAATACAGTTGATCCAACAGTATTTTAGCACTATTAGACTAACATATATTCTGGTCTAACAAAACTGAATTGTTAATAAAGGCAAAGATCAGATTCAAGACTTGAATAGATTACATGTAAAATGCTTGATTTTTTTCAGCAAACTTGGAGCGTTAATGGTACATCTTACACTTGAACTCTTCTAGTGATTTATAAAGTAAACAAAATAGTTACCTGTTTTTCTCTCATCAAATGAGCATGTTGCTCCGATGGCATCTGCTCCTACATTAATACCTACATTATTTCAAAGTGCATGAAAACAAGTAAGTCGACATACAATAAAACACAGAGAAAACAACATTAAAACGCTGCTCCAAAAAACAACAACATTAAGCGTTTATGTGGTCCTTTGGCTAAGTTCGTACTTTGCGACTAAAGAGTTGAAATATTTCTGGTCAAACAATGGCAGTGATCAAAAACCCAATCAAAACGTACATAAGAAGCATAGGATAGAGAGCTAATGCCTTTCTTCTTGGATTGACTGCAGCACTCATGAATGGATATGTCCGCCCGGGAGCTCCATGTTAATTTTAAAACAACCACCAAAATCTTAATAATTACATTGTCTATAGGCAAGTAAAGTAGATCTCCAACATCAATAGGAAATAAGCAGTATTTAAGGAGGCTAAGACTCTGAAAGAATATATGTGTCCGCCCTGATAATTTATCATAATAGCTGGGATGAGTTGAAAAGAACAAACAATAGTTGCATACATTATACAAATTAAGAGTTAAGTTCCTACTCAGTATATTTTTACCAGGAGCAAAACGTTCAATGTGAGGATAATGGCCCCAACCGCCAAGACTGCGAATGCAACCGCAAATACTTCATACCGACATATCGTAGTATACAAATAGACTACTTGCAGTGTATAAATTACCTACTTACTTATCTTGGTTAATGCCTATCCAAATTCAGCAAAGAATGCATGATACTATCAAAATAAGGTTCATACTATCCATACAGCTCAAATCTATTTCAAAATCAATGTCTGTCCTAGATTCATAAGCCAATTAGCATTTAGCCATTGCAAGTGATGTTATCATTGTAGGAAAAGGCATGGAATACTTTGAATATAACTTCCACTCCATCTAAGGTTGGATCGTTGGATTAGTTCTGAATGCTTGTTTGGGGGTCTAGGTAGACCAAAGCGTCAGGTTTTCGAAAACCATATGGCACCACATAAATTATTTATTATATTCCAATGTTACTGACTAGAACATAATAACATATGGAATACAATAGACTCAAACATTTTTGCTCCTTTCATTAGCCACTTAGAATCACTAGTCTTTTAGATTAATACAACTGTAGTACATAGATAAACTGTAATAGCTTAATATATAAGAGCCAAATGTATAATAGCTTAATATCATAGAACTTGTATTGCATGTAGTATCTCACACTGCAGAAGTATAATAGCTTAATATCACATATGACTAATTATTTCACATGTTAAACACTAAGTTCTGAGTAGAAGCACACTCCCAAATATTTATAATGATGCACGAGCAAATGTTCAAATTACCTTAATCCACTAATGTTGCTAAAAAAGTAATAATATGTTATTTACAAAAGTTTAAATAGATAAATGCCATTTCAAGTCTAATTTATTAAACTTAAAAGTTTGTGGATGTGGCTCAATTGGTTAGAAGTAACTTGACTAATAATCAGCATCATGAGGATTACAAGTCTATAACCTAGTTAAAATTGAAGAATACCATGGTCCATAATAAGATATAGATTTAGCCAACAAACATACGTGCATATTAGAAAAGATAAGTATATAAGATTACAATGTTAATTGGTTATATAATGTTTCATGATTTGGTATATCACTATTCTACCTTTTCTTCTAATGAATCACTTAATTTGATTAAATATAAATCTGACCTCTGATTCATTTAGCAAATTTAGCTTATTTACCATATATTTCATCAATAATCGAATTATCATTCTTTCATCCCCACATAACAATTTATTTATTGAGAATGATGGCAACATATTAGTTCTCCAATCAAAGCATTAACTGTTGTATACGTTTTGATTAATCCGATTCAAGACCACTTGAATCCGATATCTAAACCACAATGCGCTAGCGGAAGACTAGATCGTTGTTAGACTTGCAAAAACAGCCAAAGCAATAACTCTAGTGACAAAACCAATATCAACCAATCACGAACAATCCAAATCTCAATCACAAGCAAGAAACTAAAATGACAAAGTAGCAAAAACAAATCACACAAGGATGTATAGTGGTTCCACTAACATCTTGTTAGTGTACATCCACTTTGAAGAGAGTATTTTATTACCACGATGAAAGGAATACAAGAGATTGATCCAATAACCACTATATTTCAATATAGAAAAGAGATTTGAGGAGAATAGAATTGAAGAATTGGAATTAAGCTATAAACCCTAATTTTCCCTTGAGAATAAACCCTTGATGCCAAATCAAGTTTTCAAGCTCCACCTAATTCACTTCAGAAAATAGCTTATATAGAGGTTGACCAATTACCCAAATTGCCCCTGAATTAGTCACAAATCAGCTTGCTAATTTCCAGCCCGAAAATAGCCCAAAGCTCGCACAGACGCCTGTCGAACCTCCTGACAGACGTCTGTCATTTTCCAGAGATTACTTGGCCAAATTCACTCAGCACAGACGTCTGCCATTAAAGTGTCATACGTCTGTTTGAGCTCTCGGAAAACCAATTCCCTGCAGTCAGACGTCTGTCATCCCCTATGACTGACGTCTGTCCCTATACCCAGCTGACAGTAAACACCTTCCTGCTCATATCTCCTTCATACGAGCTCCAATTTGCGAACGGTCACCTCCGACTCAAAGCTATCTTTGACCTCTTCAATCCAACATATAGTATCGCATATCACAACACTCCACCTCGATACTATAACCATCTCAACTCCAAACTCCAATGCACCATGCACTTCCTTCTATCTTCGACCAAGCAAACTTGAATGTTTTCCCAATGAGCTCCGGCATGGCCACCGCCCATTGCACTACACCAACGAGTTCAGGCAATGCCCCCACCCGCCAATGTAGTGTTGAAAACATTCAAACCAAAAAACCGTCTCGCCAAAAGACAATGTACACGGGAGTGTATCGAATACTTACCATGAAGAAAGATTTCCAATCTCTCACCACTATTACTTTTCCATCAAACACAAAAACACTCTCTCCACCTCGTGCCGCCCCGTCGCACCTAGAAACTCAACAAGCGAATTAAGTTCGAGCAATGCTCGAACTTTCCATACGGCAATGCCTTCGTAAACGTATCCGCCGCATTATCCTTTGTGTGCACTTTCCGAAGGTATACTAGCTTACCCTCATCCATGACTACAAGAAATGACTCCCTCACCTCAATATGTTTGTTCCGTGAGCTAAACGCCAAATTCTCCACCAAATGGGTAGCACTTTGGCTATCACATCGAATATCAACACTTTCATGTTCGAAACCCAAGTCACACAACAATCGCTTCAAGTAGAGTGCCTCCTTGGCCGCTTCCACAGCGGCAATCAACTCCGCCTCCGTAGTGGATAAAGCAACTATGATTTGCAATCGCGATCTCCAACTAATGGTTGTCCCGCCAAGGGTGAAGACATACCCGGAAGTACATTTCCTCCGATCCCTATCACCGACGTAGTTCGAGTCATAATAACCAACCAACTTGCAACTCCTATCATCACTACCGCCAAAGAAAAATCCAAGAGATGCTGTGCCTTTCAAGAATCTCATAATAGCCTTCACGGCTTCCCAATGCGATTTCCCCGGATTCGCCATATACCGACTAACCACCCCGACGGCATTTGCAATATCGGGCCTTGTACACACCATTGCGTACATCAAACTACCAACCACACTTGCATATGGCACCTTTGCCATATAAGCCTTGTCTTTATCCCCGATAGGTGATCCCTTCTCCGAAAGCTTCATATGCAAAGGTAAAGGTGTATTTAACGCTTTTGCATCCTCCATGCTAAACCCGCAAAGCACTTTCTTAATGTATTCCTTTTGAGTCAATCTTAACTCAAAATGCTTTCGGTCCCTTCCTATTTCCATGCCCAAGATTTTTCTTGCTTCTCCAAGATCCTTCATTTCGAATTCCGATTTCAAAAGCATCTTTAACTTGTTAATTTCATTTTGATCCTTGGAAGCAATGAGCATATCATCCACATACAAGAGTAAATACACCCAACAATCATTTCTCAACCTCTTGAAATATATGCAAAGCATCCTTGATGCTTCGATGGAAGCCACTTTCAAGCATGAAATGATCGAATCTCTTGTACCATTGTCTAGGCGATTGCTTTAACCCATTTAGTGATTTCTTCAACTTGCAAACCACATTAGACTTACCATCTACAGCAAACCCTTTCGGTTGCTCCATGTAGATGTCTTCATCCAAGTCTCCATGCAAGAAGACGGTTTTCACATCAAGTTGCTCCAACTCTAAGTCATGGATAACAACTATCGCTACTAAAACTCAGATAGATGTATGACGAACCACCAGTGCAAAAATTTCATCATATTCCTTTCCTTTCCTTTGTGAGAACCCCTTTACCACTAACCTTTCTTTGTACCATCCATCATACTTTACCTTGTAAATCCATTTGCACCCTATAGCACGGTTTCCTTGAGGAAGTGGAACCAACTCCCAAGTTCAGTTCTTCATAAGCGATTGCATCTCTTCCTCCATGGCGCAAATCCACTTCGAGCTCTCTCTCGACTCCATGACGTCATCAAGGTCCATCGGCTCATCTTGGACTACATTGAGAGCATAGTCCAAATGATCACTAAAGCTAAGCTAGTTCCAATCACCGTATCTTTCGGGAGGCCTTATTGCACGTCGACCAACCCGAGTAGCAATACTATCACCCAAACTCATTTCAGCTCCACCTTGAGTCGAAACTTCTCTAGTATCATGTACATCACCAACGTCATCACCAGAGGAACCATGTGGACTATGTGATGTTTCATCAACTGCTTCAACCCCACGAGCTTGTTCAACTCTACTACCACTTGGACGGAATGTGGGAATGACTTCCTTATCCTTTGATTCACCATGAACCAAATCCGGAACATCCGATGGGCTCTCATTCACCTTGAATAAAGCCGACTCATCAAAAGTGACATGATGAGAATTAACTACCTTCTTTGTTTCCGGGTTCCAAATCCGATAGCCTTTCACGCCATCCGTGAAACCAAGCAAGACCCCTTTGAATGCTCTAGCTCCAAGCTTATCATTCCCCAGATCATGCACATAAACTGGGCTACCAAACACATGAAGATATCTCAAGTCCACACTCTTCCCTTTCCACACATCCTCCAGAATTTTGTTACCAATGGCCGAGCATGGAATTCGATTTACAATATGCACCGCGGTTGACAAAGCTTCGGCCCAAAATCCCTTAGACAAACCCGATGTCAATCTCAAGCATCGATCTTTCTCAAGTAGAGTTCGGTTCATTCTCTCCGCTACTTCATTAGATTGCGGATCTCCCAGTGTAGTAAAATGTCCTCGGATTCCGTGATGCTTACAATAATCCAAGAATTCACGCGAGACATATTCGCCGCCATTATCGGTCCTTAACACCTTCAAAGTCTTACCACTCTCATTCTCAATAACAGCCTTCCACACTTTGAACTTAGCAAATGCCTCCGACTTGGCCCCCATTACATACACCCATACCTTGCGAGATAAATCATCAATGAAAGAGATATAATACCGTGCTCCTCCCAAAGAAGCAACCGGTGCCAGTCCCCAAACATCCGAATGAACATACTCAAGAACCTTCTTTGAGACATGCTTGCCTTCATCGAATGATACCCTTGTTTGCTTCCCCATAACACATTCCTCGCAAAACTCTAGTTTGTTGAAACTCTCACTCTCGATCATCTCCCGCTTCCGAAGAATTTCCAAACTCCTCTCCGAGACATGACCCAATCTCAAATGCCACAACCGTGTCGCATCCAAGTCACGAGAACTATCAACACCCACACTAGTCTCACCTCCTATAGTCACATCTTGAAGCAAATATATACCATGAGTCCTACCACCCTTCATTACCACAAGCGCTTTCTTCGAAACCCTCAAGCAATCCTTCTCAATAGTGATCTTGCATCCTAGAGAATCCAATTGCCCCAAAGATATAAGCGACTTCCTAAGTCCCGGAACATAGCGAACATTGGTGAGCGTGCGAACAACTCCATCAAACATCCTTATTTGCACGGAGCCACTACCCATTGACTTGCAAACAGCACCATTTCCCATAGCAATTGCATTTCCCTCTTTGACCTCAAAGGACGAAAAACAATCTCTATTTGGCATCATATGATACGACGCACCCGAATCGAGTTCCCATTCGTTACCCGAAACACCCATTGCTACCGCCGTCAACACATTCTCATATACTTCACCATCTCCACTCTCCAGCGCCACGGATGAAGATGCTACTTCCTTCTTATCTTTGTCCGGACATTCATTTTTCCAATGTCCCGGTTTCTTGTAAATAAAGCACTTTCCATTTCTCTCTTTCGATTTACCTCTTCCACTGGGTTTACTTGATTTAGAATGCCCTCGGTTTCCTTTATTCACATTCTTTTCTTTCTCCACAAACAACCCGTGACTATTACTAGCTCCAATACTACCCTCACTCATCTCCTTTATTTGATCTCTCAACTCCTCACTAAGAAGACCCGTCCTGACATCATCTAAAGTCAAGGTATCCCTGCCATAGATCAAAATTTTTGAGAAACACATAGAGCGATCCGGCAATGAACACAATAATATCATCGCCTTTTTCTCTTCCTCAATCTTCAAATCAATGGCCTTCATCTTCATGAGCAAGTCATCAAAGGCATTCAAATGTGCCTTAAGCGAATTACTCTCCTTCATCTTGAAGGTGAAAAACGTTCGCAACAGGATCAAACGATTAGTGATTGACTTCTTCATATAAAGTTCTTCCAACTTGTCCCAAATACCTTTAGCGGTAGTCTCATCACTAATTTCGGAGATTACATTCTCCCCCATAGCAAGTTGAAGAGTAGTGTAAGCCCATTCCTCCATCTTCTCTCTCTCCACATCCGAGATATCTCTTGGCAATAAGTGAGTTTCAAATACTACTCGGTGCACCCGATTCCGTATAAGAACCGCTTTCATTTTCCATTGCCACTTCTCAAAGTCATTATCACCATTCCACTTGTCAATAACCAATTGAGAACCCGACGCCGCATACGAAACCTGTACATAAGGCGCCACACTATTCGGACTTCCGGTTGAAGGACTTACCGAGCTACTATCCATCTCTGGCATTTTCACAAATACCTAACAAGCACCAAAACAGCTCCGATACAAACTGTTGTGATTAATCCGATTCAAGACCACTCGAATCTGATATCTAAACCACAATGCGCTAGCGGAAGACTAGATCGTTGTTAGACTTGCAAAAACAACCAAAGCAATAACTCTAATCACAAAACCAATATCAACCAATCACGAACAATCCAAATCTCAATCACAAGCAAGAAACTAATGACAAAGTAGAAAAAACAAATCACACAAGGATTTGTAGTGGTTCCACTAACATCTTGTTAGTGTGCATCCATTTTGAATAGGGTATTTTATTACCACGATGAAAGGAATACAAGAGATTGATCCAATAATCACTATATTTCAATATAGAAAAGAGTTTGAGGAGAATAGAATTGAAGAATTGGAATTAGGCTATAAACCCTAATTCTCCCTTGAGAATAAACCCTTGATGCCAAATCAAATTTTCAAGCTCCACCTAATTCACTTCAGAAAATAGCTTATATAGAGGTTGGCCAATTACCCAAATTGCTCCCAAATTAGTCACAAATCAGCTTGCTAATTTCCATCCTGAAAATATCCCAAAGATCGCACAGACGTCTGTCGAACCTCCTGACAGACGTCTGTCATCTTCCAGAGATTACTTGGGCAAATTCACTCAGCATAGATGTCAGCCAGGAAACTGTTAGTCGTCTGTCTGAGCTCTCGGGAAACCAATTCCCTGCAGTCAGACGTCTGTCAACCCCTATGACAGACGTCTTTCCCTATACCCAGCTGACAGTAAACACTTTCCTGCTCATATCTCCTTCATACGAGCTCCGATTTGCGAATGGTCACCTCCGACTCGAAGCTATCTTCGACCTCTTCAATCCAACATATAGTATCGCATATCACAACATTAACAAGGACAGTCTAACTAAACCTAATCTAGAATTTGTTATAGACAGGTTACTAAATGGATTAAAATAAGAATTGGTGAAAGTTGACCTTAAGTACAGATTACTATCTTGAGTGGATAGCTCAACTAACGGCGAACTCCTTCAGATCTACTTTCTCTCAAATTGAAATTGGATAAACGAAAATCTTCGTCCATTCAATGAAGACCTCCTTTGTTGTAAATGGCGAACGATTTGTAGACAGGTGACGATGAAGCCGATTTGAGAAGGCAATTTTTTGATTGTTAAACTTTGTGGGGGATGCAACTATTTGGGAAATGAAGAGGGCACCGAATAATGATGTAATACGGAAACAAAGAAAAAAAAGGAGATGCGCGAGGGAAATAAAAAAAAGGAGGGGAGAGGCATACATTTCGGTTGGAAAATTTTAGACAAGAACAGACACGAATTTAACGATTGTTATAGATGTATCATTTTGAACTGATCCGGAGCATTCAAGATGTAGGGTGAGATTTTAGGTGTTGGTGTGGTGCAGATTGCAAAGGAAAATTTGATACGGTTATGAGCTGTAGCAAATTTGATACGGCTTAAAGCCGCATCAAATCTCTGCATCCTGGTGTGCCAAATTGTTGTTTTAGTGTAATGATATATACTACATCTCATTTACTGATGCTTACTCTAAACATGTATGGATATATTTACCGAAAGCAAGTTTTGAAAAATATAATATTGTGTAATGGCGCGTTTTGTAAGGTACAATAATTAAGTTATTTAATTATTTAAATAACGAATATATTAAACAAACGATAGTTGAACGTATAAATTATAATAATAATTATAATCGAGCCGTAACGACGCGGCAGTTCGCTATTTGGCGATTTAGACTTCAAGTGGATGTACAGGGTTCGTTTTAAATCGGATTTCTGTGAAACAAGAAACGTATGGAGCTGGTGGAGTATATCTTTCTAGTGGAAGAGAAATATCGGGATTTTGTCGTGTAGATTTTGAGTTATGTTCAAATCAAATTTCAGAAAAGTCGCTGTGGAATTCCTTTATAATTTGCGACGCCTTATATATGTTATAAAAGGGTTTTTCAATATAACTAGATATCGGGTTCGAATTTAGACAAGGTTCTTTTGGGAAATAGCGATAATTTAATTTTTAGAATTTTATAGTAATTTTTAATTAATTAAATAAGCGACTTTTTATTTGAAGTATTTCGCACCCTAAAATCAACATTTTGAAGTTTCACAATATGAGTCAATCTACCGGTATTATTATATTTTTGGGATCGTAGGACATTGCTCGTCTCATTGGTATTTTTATTTCTGTCTGTAACTCTTCATATGTGGACGTAACAAGTATTCTGTACTACATGAACGTGTATGGTATTACCATACTTACACAATACCACATAAACAAAAAGCATAAGCACGTTTTGACCGTTTCGTGAATGCATGGTGTACACATGAACCCATATGTTTTCCTATAGCATTTGGTTTATTACTTTATGAGGTGAACAGGGGGCATACGTGGGGCATTAACAGCAAAGTGAATCTCACGGCAAAAACTAAAACACGTCCTACCTACCCCTTAACCCTCCATCTATTTAAATACAAAACCAAAGCTTCCTTTGATGTTTCCTTCTTCAGAAAATAAGAAACGAGCCGCCACTTAAAGTAAAAAGTTAAAAACACAAATGAAAACCGCCTGTAGCGAGTTCGAAGGAGAAGGGATCTCCGGTTCTTGCGTTCGACAACGTGAAGCACGGTGATGTTTTTATGATGGTCCGAAGTGTTGAATTGGGGATGAGCGTTGTGGAAAGTGGACGTGGTTCCTGTAATTGATGTGAAATGGAGAAGATGGTTCTGCATGTAGTAAGTGCATATAGTCTTCAAAAAGAGGTCTGTGCTTATGTGCCGAATGGAGGAGGGTGCAGATCAGTATTTTGAGGAGGATAATGTGAAGAAAAGGGTTAGGACGCACTGTGTGTATATGGGACTTTGCTGAAGTATGCGTTCCTCTCTGTATTCGAAGAAGAAAGATTAGAAGAGAGTGGAGTTGAGAAAGGTAACCGACTTTATCTACAAGGAGAAGAAGAGGTTGAATGATTAAATGATGGAGGAGAGTTTTGCTTGATTTTGTTAACAAGTATTGGAGGAGGCTATTCTTGCTGGACCTGACCATAACTTAAGGGGATGATGCGGAAGTAGGTTCAAGTGATTTTAAAGGGTATTCATGCATCAGTATATGAGGATATAGGGAGGGGTACTGGCGCCATTGGTATGATGTTTTAAGGTAAATATTTTACAGAAGAAGGAAAATTGGAAGAATAGTGAAAAACTGTTTCGGTGGATTATGACGCTGGGTCCTGGGCTGAGTATTTTAAGGTAAGGCCCACTTTTAAAATTTAATTAAGTTGAAAGTAATTTATCTAATTAATGTATTAGCTTGTAAACGCTATGTTTCATACAAACAATATATGAAATGAGGCGGTTGTTTTAAGCTTTGGGAAAGGCAAGTTTCACGCAGCTAATTTTATCTGGAGATGGGGATGACCATTCGTAGCGGGTATATGCGAAATGAGTGGGCCGGGCTATTGAAGGTAAGGCCCACATAATTTATAGAAATTAAAGTTAGTTTAATTCAAGAATGTATTAAATTTAAATTTTAATGTCTTTCTCATATGGTGACGGAATTCAGCAAAACAAGATCCGACGGGATCGTATGGACGAGCGCTACACGATGAGACTGACGGGGAGTGAATCCGAGCTCGTTACAATTTATGGAGAAATAAATTGTCCATCGAAGTCAAAATAACGCAAACCGTTATTCAACGGTTAACGCACAACTGTGAGTAAATCTCACTAACTCTGAACAGTTTATAATTTCATGTTGTATTGTTAGAACTGTTAAAAATTATCTGTTGACGGTGTGTTGATTGTTTGATTGAACTGCTAGTAAGTTAGTTAAATTTCTATATTGATTCTGTTTAACGGAATATATCATATGGAACTGAAAGTGATGTTATCTATATTGTCTAACATCTGTGATGCAGGGAAACAGGTTGGAGGAATCCAACTGGATTCCTCAACAGTTATTTTACTGTGATTTATATAGTGTGATATATAATGTGATATATAATCTGTTGGCAATTATATGTGTTTGAACGATATTGAACATCGTGATTTGATATGATTGAATACCATAACATACCGAAATGTTGATAAGGGGATTTTCAATGTTTATATTGAAAATGAATCTTATTTATAAAATCGATAGGATTTTATAAAAGGAAACATTTATTTAGAAAATAAATGAAATAAAATAGAAACATTTATTTAGAAAATAAATGAATTAGAATATAAAGGAATATTTATTTAGGAAATAAATAAAGGAACATTTATTTAGATTATAAATAAATGGAATAAAGGAATATTTATTTAGGGAATAAATAAAGGAACACTTGTTCGGAAAATAAATAGAATTATACAAGGATAGATTTAAACACGTGCTTCGCACACAAGTATAACACGATATGGATTTTAAGGGGATATTGTAGAAGTAGGAATTATAACCAGAGTGTGGTAAAAGGATTAAACAAAGTAATTGGTTAGGTTAACCAAAGCAAGTTAGTCGAGTTAAACAAAGTAATTTGTTAGGTTAACCAAAGCAAGTTAGTCGAGTTAATCAAAGTAATTGGTTAAGTTAACCAAAGTAAATTAGTTAAGATAAACTAAGCGGTTAATCGAAGTGAATTAGTTAAGTTAAACTAATTGGTAAATCAAAGTGAATTGGTTGCGTCAAACTAAGTGACTTAGTTAAGTTAAACTAATTTGTAAATCAAAGTGAATTAGTTGCGTCAAACTAAGTGAATTAGTCAAGTTAAACTAATTGGTTAATCGAAGTAAATTAGTTGGGTTAATCAAAGTGAATTAGCTGAGTTAAACTAAGTAAATCGGTTAGAGTTAATCAAAGTGAATTAACTAAGTTAAACTAAGTGGATTAGTTTAGTTAATCGAGACAAGTAAATCAAGTTAGGTTAAACCATTTGAGTTAACCAGTTAAAGTTTACCAGTTAAAGATAAACAGTTAGAGTTGACCAGTAAAGTTGACCAGTTAAAGTTGACCAGTTAGAGTTGACCAGTTAGAGTTGACCAGTTAGAGTTATCCAAGTGGAGTTAATCGAGTAGAGTTGCCGAATATCACTTATTCGTAGTAGAGTTATCGAATATAGTATATTCAAGGGAAGAGTTAATCGAATATAGTTTATTCAAGTGGAGAAATCAAATGTTATTCATTTGAGAAGAGTTACCGAATATTATTTATTCGAAGAGTAGTTATCGAATATTGGTTATTCGAAGTTAGTTAATCCAAAGGAGTTATTCGAAGTTAGTTAATCCAAAGGAGTTATTCGAAGAGTTAATCCAAAGGAGTTATTCGAAGTTAATTAATCCGAAGAAGTTAATCGAAGAGTTAATCCGAAGGAGTTATTCGAAGTTAGTTAATCCAAAGGAGTTATTCGAAGTTAGTTAATCCGAAGGAGTTAATCGAAGAGTTAATCCGAAGGAGTTAGTCGAAGAGTTAATCCAAAGGAGTTATTCGAAGTTAATTAATCCGAAGGAGTTAATCGAAGAGTTAATCCGAAGGAGTTAGTCGAAGAGTTAATCCAAAGGAGTTATTCGAAGTTAGTTAATCCAAAGGAGTTAGTCGAAGAGTTAATCGAATATAGTTATTCGAAAGAAGGTGTTAATCGAATATTGTTATTCGAGTAAAGTTAAAAGAGATAATCGAATTTAGTTATTCGAAATGAGTTATTCGAATTAGATATTTGAATAGAGTTAAACACATTAGAGTTATTCGAATTAGTTATTCGAATAGAGTTAAACACATTAGAGTTATTCGAATTAGTTATTCGAATAGAGTTAAACACGTAAGAGTTAATTGAATATTAGTTATTCAATTTGAGTTAATCGAATGTAGTTATTCGAGAAGAGTTAAACCGAATTTAGTTATTCGAAAAGAGTTAATCAATTTGAGTTAAGTTAATCGATTTGAATTAAGTTGAATCGAAATGGAGTAAATCGATTAGAATTAAGTTAATCGAGTTAGAGTAAATCAAATATTGGTTATTCGAAGGTAAGTTATTCGAATTAGTTATTCGAAGGAGTTAATCAAATGAGTCGATCCAAAGGAGTTAGTCGAATATTAGTTATTCGAATAGAGTTAAAGGAGTTATCGATTTTAGTTTGATCGAAAGGAGTTATCGATTAGTAAATCGAAAGGAGATTTTCGAATATAGCCTATTCGAAAGAAAGAGATCGAATATTGTTTATTCGAAAGAGAGAGATTTCGAATATGAGTTATTCGAAGAGAGATAATCGAATATAGGTTATTCGAAGAAGAGTTAATCAAATAGAGATTACTCGAAAGAGAGTTATACATCGAATTCGATTATAGCGAATTCGGGAAAGTACTATTTACTTTCCAGGGTTTAAATCAAGATTTAGTTATTGATTTAGAAATTAGGTGTCTGTTAAATTATTCGAGTTAGGAGATAAAGTTATAATTTAGGTTAGATATTGCAGAAGTAGGAATTATAACGTTATAGTTATAATCAAACGTTTTCATATAAGAAGTAGATTCGTAACCTGAATCCGAGAATTTGCGTAAACAGATGATTGGAAAAAGTGAGTGACGAGCTTCATCTATTTCACAGTAAAGGACGTTGTTCAATTAAGGTCTGAGAGGTAATTATACCCCAACTTGATTGACTTCATAATTGACAAAGGAATAGTTGTGGTTCGATAGAAAAGGTTGATTTGAAATATAGTTAAGTAATAAGCGATTAATGGATTAAGCGTAACGACGTTTTATACAACGTTCGTTGGAAATCCGTAAATGAGTTTTGGAAACGTTTTCCAAATATAGTCAGATATGTTTTCTAAACATAGAAAATGAAATGTTTTCATGATAAGAATTTAAGAAATAGAGTTAAGCAAATTCAGAAACTAACTGGAGAGGGTAAGTTGAACGGTTTTCTAAGTAACGATCTGATGTTGGTTTCGACCTTCCGGATTGACACTTAGAGAATTGTTCTCATACTAGTTACAGTTAGGGACTGATAGTTGCGACATAATAGTGTTGTGAAAATAAGCTATGGAAATGTTTTCCAATGATTAATAACATATATTTTCTAAATATATGAAATAAGGAAATATGAACTTATGATGATTGATCGATCGAATTTCCATCTGGAAATAAGATCGTTGTTTGTACACCGACATGTTTTCATTTGATAGTTGAATCACAGACTATCAAAGTTTTTACCATTTTAACGTTGTTAATATGGAGAGACCGGTTGGATTATTATCCAAAGAACCACTCTGTATTGGCATAAGCGTTGCGAGCAATATCTGCCAAAGATAAATTGAAGACGGAGTAAAGTGCAAGGGCTGTTGTATAAGTCTTAGATAACAGTGACTAAGATGGATATACTGAATAGTGCCTTCAGTTTGTCCAGTCCCAGGACAACGTATATGGAAGAAGGTCTGACAGAGTATATCCAATGGATCGCGTAAGTTGATCTGTTCAAACGTATCCACGTTTGGTGGCGGAGGAATTCGTTTCTCTTAGCTGTATACCCGTGTTATTTTTGGATAAGTCAATTTGTGATTTGGCGGGTATGACGATGTGGCATTCAAAGTGAATGGTGATCAGATGTTCTGAAGATAGACGTAGCTTCTAGCCTCACACCAGGAAGTAACAAAAGTTGGGCTAGGCAGCATGGCTAGTTGGGTCATTCCCAAGCAGGGTGTATTGTCACCGATCTAGGGAATATCCATATTTATACTTCTTTTTGATTCTGTATCTTCGGATGACGGTTTGATGACCTATAACCGTGGTGGCAATATATTCGCGACACTCAAGCTAAATGAGTGAGCGGTCATGTGTGGCCGGGTTGCAAGACGTTCTTGTTGAACCCTGAGTGTATCACCTCTAGAGTACACTATTCAGAAGGTGCTCCCATACCTTGTCTGATGGAATCCATTCTCCGATAAACGCCCTGCGGTTTATGATTTTATACTATGTATGTAGAACGTGAGATGCAAGCGTTTCTGCTAGATTGATACCTATTTTGTACTTAGACATTATTATAATATCACAATGATATTGCTTGTCAAAGTTGTTTAGATACTCATAAGGAAAAACCCGTTCCATATTCACGGCGTGGTCTTATGAGATATCATATACCTGTTCAATTGTTTTAAACTATTTTACTCATACCAGTCCCATGACTGACCCGGAGTTTACTTTGTTGTTTTCCCTAAACTCTTGGGTGCCTAAATTTGTACGGGCAGTCAAGTAGTCGGGCTTTACAGATATACTTGGAGAGCTTGGAGCAGGAGGCTGCAAGATTTTATAGCTATAGTTATTTCCGCTGTGTTGTAAGTGTTGTACTCTGATAAGTGCTATTGTATATATATAACTGTTTACTTCAAAGTTATGTTATATATATTATATGTTATTCGTTCCGCTGTGAGATTCGTGTTACTCTGATGATTATGATGTTCTTCTTCTTCTTCTATTCTATTAGTTCTATCTTTTCTTTCTCACCTTCTAAATTCTTTCACTAACGTCACGGAATTTCCGACTCTCGAGGAGTCGGAAATTTCCAGCCGTTACAGTTGGTATCAGAGCATTGGTTTAGTTAATACCTTGGCTCTGTGGCGTGATTCAGTAGAGATGGGATTAGTAATATCCTAGACTGAATTTGAGTGTATATATACGAGTGAGCGTATTTGTTATTTGATATAAAAATTTGTTTTATATTGTGGAGATTTATTGGTTGGGTGGCTTATGAATTCTGGTCGATCAGTTGATCCACTGTATCGATAAGGGTTACTAAACACTCGAATACGATGAACCGTCTTGATATGTTTTGAAAAAGGGTAAATGAAATAATTTTTCCCAAAATATATTTGTTTATAGAAGAAATATATATCTTGAAATTATTGTAGTATATTGATTGTGTTGGTTGTTATTATAATCGAATAAGATTATAAAAAGGGTGAAATGGTTATAAATGACCAATCAGAATTCATATGAATGTAATATATGAAATAGTGTGAATTAAATATGAATTTATATCAGAATTTGGAATTTAAAATAAGGAAATTTTAAGTTCCTGGGAGATTTTTGAAATTTTTTTTCAAATTGAAAATGATATAGTACTGAACTCACTTCGATAGCTGGAAAATAGATTCTGATGATGAATCTAGACATCATCAGTGTTCATTTTCGAGTTCTAAGTGACGGATTACTACCTAAGGTTTTGTTTTTGAATTATTTTAACAAGTTGTTTAAAAATTCAAAGGTTTTGAATTGGCAGTATGACTTCGAATTGATTTGGAAAAAAACCCAGGAATTTTGAATTCTGGAATTAAAAATTTAACGTATGAAGTTAAATGGATTAAAATTTTGAAGGTGGGTAAATAAATTTGAATTAAGCTTCGACAAGGTTAAATATAATATAGGATTATATTAGAATGATGTCGAGTAAGTTGATTGATATAAGGATTGGAATCAAGAATTTGTACTTAAGTTGGAAATGGAATCTGACTTGAGTTTAAGCAAATGATTGGGTTTGAGGATGAAAACTGATTGGAGATTGGTTGAGATAACATTGGTATATGTTGGGTTGATAACAGGTGAAAGTGATAGAGTTGATATGCCCGACAAAAAGGTACCAGTTTATATTATATATGGATATGAGATTTATAAACCGAATTGACAAGCCGCTTGGCTGTTTGATTTTCTTTTGGGTTGGAGGAGGCCTAGAGAGGCGAGTTGTGGTTTGACGTATTGACCAATACAAAGGAGGTTATGGCGAAATTTTTCGAAAATTCCAGGCGTTAGAACATTCTCATGATTTATGGAAATTCAGTTAGCCAGAATGAATTAATAATTTAATTGAAAATTAAATGGTTCAGTTGAAACTGGAGTTGAGAAGTAAACTAAAAGATATTTGAATCTAGTTAGTAAAGTTGGTAGCATTTTCCTAGCTTAGCAATTTCGAGGACGAAATTATTTTAAGGGGGGAAGTCTGTAATGGCGCGTTTTGTAAGGTACAATAATTAAGTTATTTAATTATTTAAATAACGAATATATTAAACAAACGATAGTTGAACGTATAAATTATAATAATAATTATAATCGAGCCGTAACGACGCGGCAGTTCGCTATTTGGCGATTTAGACTTCAAGTGGATGTACAGGGTTCGTTTTAAATCGGATTTCTGTGAAACAAGAAACGTATGGAGCTGATGGAGTATATCTTTCTAGTGGAAGAGAAATATCGGGATTTCGTCGTGTAGATTTTGAGTTATGTTCAAATCAAATTTCAGAAAAGTCGCTGTGGAATTCCTTTATAATTTGCGACGCCTTATATATGTTATAAAAGGGTTTTTCAATATAACTAGATATCGGGTTCGAATTTAGACAAGGTTCTTTTGGGAAATAGCGATAATTTAATTTTTAGAATTTTATAGTAATTTTTAGTTAATTAAATAAGCGACTTTTTATTTGAAGTATTTCGCACCCTAAAATCAACATTTTGAAGTTTCACAATATGAGTCAATCTACCGGTATTATTATATTTTTGGGATCGTAGGACATTGCTCGTCTCATTGGTATTTTTATTTCTGTCTGTAACTCTTCATATGTGGACGTAACAAGTATTTTGTACTACATGAACGTGTATGGTATTACCATACTTACACAATACCACATAAACAAAAAGCATAAGCACGTTTTGACCGTTTCGTGAATGCATGGTGTACACATGAACCCATATGTTTTCCTATAGCATTTGGTTTATTACTTTATGAGGTGAACAGGGGGCATACGTGGGGCATTAACAGCAAAGTGAATCTCACGGCAAAAACTAAAACACGTCCTACCTACCCCTTAACCCTCCATCTATTTAAATACAAAACCAAAGCTTCCTTTGATGTTTCCTTCTTCAGCAAATAAGAAACGAGCCGCCACTTAAAGTAAAAAGTTAAAAACACAAATGAAAACCGCCTGTAGCGAGTTCGAAGGAGAAGGGATCTCCGGTTCTTGCGTTCGACAACGTGAAGCACGGTGATGTTTTTATGATGGTCCGAAGTGTTGAATTGGGGATGAGCATTGTGGAAAGTGGACGTGGTTCCTGTAATTGATGTGAAATGGAGAAGATGGTTCTGCATGTAGTAAGTGCATATAGTCTTCAAAAAGAGGTCTGTGCTTATGTGCCGAATGGAGGAGGGTGCAGATCAGTATTTTGAGGAGGATAATGTGAAGAAAAGGGTTAGGACGCACTGTGTGTATATGGGACTTTGCTGAAGTATGCGGTCCTCTCTGTATTCGAAGAAGAAAGATTAGAAAAGAGTGGAGTTGAGAAAGGTAACCGACTTTATCTACAAGGAGAAGAAGAGGTTGAATGATTAAATGATGGAGGAGAGTTTTGCTTGATTTTGTTAACAAGTATTGGAGGAGGCTGTTCTTGCTGGAGCTGACCATAACTTAAGGGGATGATGCGGAAGTAGGTTCAAGTGATTTTAAAGGGTATTCATGCATCAGTATATGAGGATATAGGGAGGGGTACTGGCGCCATTGGTATGATGTTTTAAGGTAAATATTTTACAGAAGAAGGAAAATTGGAAGAATAGTGAAAAACTGTTTCGGTGGATTATGACGCTGGGTCCTGGGCTGAGTATTTTAAGGTAAGGCCCACTTTTAAAATTTAATTAAGTTGAAAGTAATTTATCTAATTAATGTATTAGCTTGTAAACGCTATGTTTCATAAAAACAATATCAGAAATGAGGCGGTTGTTTTAAGCTTTGGGAAAGGCAAGTTTCACGCAGCTAATTTTATCTGGAGATGGGGATGACCATTCGTAGCGGGTATATGCGAAATGAGTGGGCCGGGCTATTGAAGGTAAGGCCCACATAATTTATAGAAATTAAAGTTAGTTTAATTCAAGAATGTATTAAATTTAAATTTTAATGTCTTTCTCATATGGTGATGGAATTCAGCAAAACAAGATCCGACGGGATCGTATGGACGAGCGCTACACGATGAGACTGACGGGGAGTGAATCCGAGCTCGTTACAATTTATGGAGAAATAAATTGTCCATCGAAGTCAAAATAACGCAAACCGTTATTCAACGGTTAACGCACAACTGTGAGTAAATCTCACTAACTCTGAACAGTTTATAATTTCATGTTGTATTGTTAGAACTGTTAAAAATTATCTGTTGACGGTGTGTTGATTGTTTGATTGAACTGCTAGTAAGTTAGTTAAATTTCTATATTGATTCTGTTTAACGGAATATATCATATGGAACTGAAAGTGATGTTATCTATATTGTCTAACATCTGTGATGCAGGGAAACAGGTTGGAGGAATCCAACTGGATTCCTCAACAGTTATTTTACTGTGATTTATATAGTGTGATATATAATGTGATATATAATCTGTTGGCGATTATATGTGTTTGAACGATATTGAACATCGTGATTTGATATGATTGAATACCATAACATACCGAAATGTTGATAAGGGGATTTTCAATGTTTATATTGAAAATGAATCTTATTTATAAAATCGATAGGATTTTATAAAAGGAAACATTTATTTAGAAAATAAATGAAATAAAATAGAAACATTTATTTAGAAAATAAATGAATTAGAATATAAAGGAATATTTATTTAGGAAATAAATAAAGGAACATTTATTTAGATTATAAATAAATGGAATAAAGGAATATTTATTTAGGGAATAAATAAAGGAACACTTGTTCGGAAAATAAATAGAATTATACAAGGATAGATTTAAACACGTGCTTCGCACACAAGTATAACACGATATGGATTTTAAGGGGATATTGTAGAAGTAGGAATTATAACCAGAGTGTGGTAAAAGGATTAAACAAAGTAATTGGTTAGGTTAACCAAAGCAAGTTAGTCGAGTTAAACAAAGTAATTTGTTAGGTTAACCAAAGCAAGTTAGTCGAGTTAATCAAAGTAATTGGTTAAGTTAACCAAAGTAAATTAGTTAAGATAAACTAAGCGGTTAATCGAAGTGAATTAGTTAAGTTAAACTAATTGGTAAATCAAAGTGAATTGTTTGCGTCAAACTAAGTGACTTAGTTAAGTTAAACTAATTTGTAAATCAAAGTGAATTAGTTGCGTCAAACTAAGTGAATTAGTCAAGTTAAACTAATTGGTTAATCGAAGTAAATTAGTTGGGTTAATCAAAGTGAATTAGCTGAGTTAAACTAAGTAAATCGGTTAGAGTTAATCAAAGTGAATTAACTAAGTTAAACTAAGTGGATTAGTTCAGTTAATCGAGACAAGTAAATCAAGTTAGGTTAAACCATTTGAGTTAACCAGTTAAAGTTTACCAGTTAAAGATAAACAGTTAGAGTTGACCAGTAAAGTTGACCAGTTAAAGTTGACCAGTTAGAGTTGACCAGTTAGAGTTATCCAAGTGGAGTTAATCGAGTAGAGTTGCCGAATATCACTTATTCGAAGTAGAGTTATCGAATATAGTATATTCAAGGGAAGAGTTAATCGAATATAGTTTATTCAAGTGGAGAAATCAAATGTTATTCATTTGAGAAGAGTTACCGAATATTATTTATTCGAAGAGTAGTTATCGAATATTGGTTATTCGAAGTTAGTTAATCCAAAGGAGTTATTCGAAGTTAGTTAATCCAAAGGAGTTATTCGAAGAGTTAATCCAAAGGAGTTATTCGAAGTTAATTAATCCGAAGGAGTTAATCGAAGAGTTAATCCGAAGGAGTTATTCGAAGTTAGTTAATCCAAAGGAGTTATTCGAAGTTAGTTAATCCGAAGGAGTTAATCGAAGAGTTAATCCGAAGGAGTTAGTCGAAGAGTTAATCCAAAGGAGTTATTCGAAGTTAATTAATCCGAAGGAGTTAATCGAAGAGTTAATCCGAAGGAGTTAGTCGAAGAGTTAATCCAAAGGAGTTATTCGAAGTTAGTTAATCCAAAGGAGTTAGTCGAAGAGTTAATCGAATATAGTTATTCGAAAGAAGGTGTTAATCGAATATTGTTATTCGAGTAAAGTTAAAAGAGATAATCGAATTTAGTTATTCGAAATGAGTTATTCGAATTAGATATTTGAATAGAGTTAAACACATTAGAGTTATTCGAATTAGTTATTCGAATAGAGTTAAACACATTAGAGTTATTCGAATTAGTTATTCGAATAGAGTTAAACACGTAAGAGTTAATTGAATATTAGTTATTCAATTTGAGTTAATCGAATGTAGTTATTTGAGAAGAGTTAAATCGAATTTAGTTATTCGAAAAGAGTTAATCAATTTGAGTTAAGTTAATCGATTTGAATTAAGTTGAATCGAAATGGAGTAAATCGATTAGAATTAAGTTAATCGAGTTAGAGTAAATCGAATATTGGTTATTCGAAGGTAAGTTATTCGAATTAGTTATTCGAAGGAGTTAATCAAATGAGTCGATCCAAAGGAGTTAGTCGAATATTAGTTATTCGAATAGAGTTAAAGGAGTTATCGATTTTAGTTTGATCGAAAGGAGTTATCGATTAGTAAATCGAAAGGAGATTTTCGAATATAGCATATTCGAAAGAAAGAGATCGAATATTGTTTATTCGAAAGAGAGAGATTTCGAATATGAGTTATTCGAAGAGAGATAATCGAATATAGGTTATTCGAAGAAGAGTTAATCAAATAGAGATTACTCGAAAGAGAGTTATACATCGAATTCGATTATAGCGAATTCGGGAAAGTACTATTTACTTTCCAGGGTTTAAATCAAGATTTAGTTATTGATTTAGAAATTAGGTGTCTGTTAAATTATTCGAGTTAGGAGATAAAGTTATAATTTAGGTTAGATATTGCAGAAGTAGGAATTATAACGTTATAGTTATAATCAAACGTTTTCATATAAGAAGTAGATTCGTAACCTGAATCCGAGAATTTGCGTAAACAGATGATTGGAAAAAGTGAGTGACGAGCTTCATCTATTTCACAGTAAAGGACGTTGTTCAATTAAGGTCTGAGAGGTAATTATACCCCAACTTGATTGACTTCAGAATTGACAAAGGAATAGTTGTGGTTCGATAGAAAAGGTTGATTTGAAATATAGTTAAGTAATAAGCGATTAATGGATTAAGCGTAACGACGTTTTATACAACGTTCGTTGGAAATCCGTAAATGAGTTTTGGAAACGTTTTCCAAATATAGTCAGATATGTTTTCTAAACATAGAAAATGAAATGTTTTCATGATAAGAATTTAAGAAATAGAGTTAAGCAAATTCAGAAACTAACTGGAGAGGGTAAGTTGAACGGTTTTCTAAGTAACGATCTGATGTTGGTTTCGACCTTCCGGATTGACACTTAGAGAATTGTTCTCATACTAGTTAAAGTTAGGGACTGATAGTTGCGACATAATAGTGTTGTGAAAATAAGCTATGGAAATGTTTTCCAATGATTAATAACATATATTTTCTAAATATATGAAATAAGGAAATATGAACTTATGATGATTGATCGATCGAATTTCCATCTGGAAATAAGATCGTTGTTTGTACACCGACATGTTTTCATTTGATAGTTGAATCACAGACTATCAAAGTTTTTACCATTTTAACGTTGTTAATATGGAGAGACCGGTTGGATTATTATCCAAAGAACCACTCTGTATTGGCATAAGCGTTGCGAGCAATATCTGCCAAAGATAAATTGAAGACGGAGTAAAGTGCAAGGGCTGTTGTATAAGTCTTAGATAACAGTGACTAAGATGGATATACTGAATAGTGCCTTCGGTTTGTCCAGTCCCAGGACAACGTATATGGAAGAAGGTCTGACAGAGTATATCCAATGGATCGCGTAAGTTGATCTGTTCAAACGTATCCACGTTTGGTGGCGGAGGAATTCGTTTCTCTTAGCTGTATACCCGTATTATTTTTGGATAAGTCAATTTGTGATTTGGCGGGTATGACGATGTGGCATTCAAAGTGAATGGTGATCAGATGTTCTGAAGATAGACGTAGCTTCTAGCCTCACACCAGGAAGTAACAAAAGTTGGGCTAGGCAGCATGGCTAGTTGGGTCATTCCCAAGCAGGGTGTATTGTCACTGATCTAGGGAATATCCATATTTATACTTCTTTTTGATTCTGTATCTTCGGATGACGGTTTGATGACCTATAACCGTGGTGGCAATATATTCGCGACACTCAAGCTAAATGAGTGAGCGGTCATGTGTGGCCGGGTTGCAAGACGTTCTTGTTGAACCCTGAGTGTATCACCTCTAGAGTACACTATTCAGAAGATGCTCCCATACCTTGTCTGATGGAATCCATTCTCCGATAAACGCCCTGCGGTTTATGATTTTATACTATGTATGTAGAATGTGAGATGCAAGCGTTTCTGCTAGATTGATACCTATTTTGTACTTAGACATTATTATAATATCACAATGATATTGCTTGTCAAAGTTGTTTAGATACTCATAAGGAAAAACCCGTTCCGTATTCACGGCGTGGTCTTATGAGATATCATATACCTGTTCAATTGTTTTAAACTATTTTACTCATACCAGTCCCATGACTGACCCGGAGTTTACTTTGTTGTTTTCCCTAAACTCTTGGGTGCCTAAATTTGTACGGGCAGTCAAGTAGTCGGGATTTACAGATATACTTGGAGAGCTTGGAGCAGGAGGCTGCAAGATTTTATAGCTATAGTTATTTCTGCTGTGTTGTAAGTGTTGTACTCTGATAAGTGCTATTGTATATATATAACTGTTTACTTCAAAGTTATGTTATATATATTATATGTTATTCGTTCCGCTGTGAGATTCGTGTTACTCTGATGATTCTGATGTTCTTCTTCTTCTTCTATTCTATTAGTTCTATCTTTTCTTTCTCACCTTCTAAATTCTTTCACTAACGTCACGGAATTTCCGACTCTCGAGGAGTCGGAAATTTCCAGCCGTTACATATTGCAGCACATTTTTTTCAAAGTGTTGAAAGATAAACCAACTTTTTTGTCAAAGCAATATAAACTGATGGTGGCAAAGAGTTTTCTCCACTCAATCAATTTTTTCAGAATAAAGGCATATTACACAGAATAACTTGTCCATGTACATCAAAACAAAATGGTCTTATAGAGAGAAAGCACATACATAAAGTTGAAACTGCTTTAGCACTTCTCGCACAATCATTTATGCCACTTAAATTTTGGCCAGATGCTTTTACAACTCCTGTGTATTTAATTAAGACTTCCTATCAAATTTTTAGACAAGAAAAGTCCTTAAATGAATTATCAATTCTTCAATATGCAAATGATACTTTATCATTTTCCTCTCACTTGCCCAAACATATTATAGCTTTGAAGTTTATTCTTTATTGTTTTGAGATGTTATCTGGGCTCAGAATAAATTTTGATAAGAGTTCAGTTATGGTTCTTAATGATTTTAATAATGTCGAGAATCAAGTTGCTTCTACCTTAAACTGTTCTACTATGAAATTTCCTTTTGATTATTTAGGTTTTAAGATTAGGCCTTCTAAACTTAAGCATGAAGATTGGTTAGTTATTATAAATAAGATTAATAATAGATTATCTGGTTGGAATACCAGATTTCTATCAAGAGCTGGCAGATTAGTTCTTGTCAACTCGGTATTGTCTGCTATTCCTACTTATTGGTTGGTCGTTCATAGATTTTCTCATTGGGTTATTGAGAAAATTGACAGAATTAGGCGTAACTTTGGTGATATCGTTTGTAGAATTTATAAATGTTTAGTTAATTAGGAAGTTTGTTGTAAATCCAACAAGGATGGGGGTCTAGGGATCATCAATTTATATAATTTTAACTCTTCTTTGTTAGCTAAATGGTTATGGAATTTTAGGAACCCAGAAGTGACGGCTACTTGGAAGCATATTGTTTCGAAATTTTATTTTTCTAGGGGTATCTTTATAGTGGATTCTGGTTATAGTTGGAATAATAGATTATCTTATTTTTGGAGTTCTGTTTTGAAATGTTTTGATTTTTTTAATTTAGGCTGTAAGATGACTATTCATTCGGGCAATGTTACTTATTTTTGGCATGATTCTTGGATTTCTCGTGTACCTCTTAAAATAGAATTTAGAGAACTTTTTGAGAATTATTGCTTTAAGAATGCTCTGATCATTGATGTTTATAGGGGTGGATCTGATCCTCCGTAGGATTTTGCTTTGAGAATATTTTAGAAGGGTCATTTTTAGGAAATTTGCCTTGCTTCGCGCTAAATTGTCTTTTTACCATTTGGACAATAATAGTGATATCTTGTATTGGGGTCTAGATAAGGGTCTTCGGTATTCTTCCAAATCTATGTATAAGTTTTTTAATTTTTCGGGTGTCTCTATGTCCATTTTTAAATTTCTTTGGAAGACAAATGCTCCGCCTAAAGCAAAATTCCCTATGTGGTTGATTATTCATAAGAATCTTAATACGATGGAGCAATTGAAGAAGAAGAATATTATTTTTGTTGTTAAGTGCTGTTTTTGTAGTTCTTTGGATGAGAGTGTTGATCATTTATTTTTCTCTTGTTCTAAGACCTATTATATTTTAAATATGGTTTTAAAGATTTTTGTTTTTGATTGTTCCAATAACTTTACTAATTGTAATTATTATTGAAATTTTTTTAGATTTATTTTTAATATCAAGCATAGATATGTGTTAGATTCTTTAGTTACTATTATTGGTTTGTTTATTTGGTTTGAGCGTAATCAGAGATTGTTTCAATCTAATTTTGTTTCTATAGATAGATTAATTATTATGATTGTTTCTTTTGGTCTGGCTTGGATGTCTAACCCTCACTATAAGTTATATAGTGATTCTGGATTTGAGAGTTATTTGTTTAAGGTTAGGATTAATTTGCGTTTGTTTATTAGATTTATTAGTTATTTTAGTCATAATAGAATTTGCATTTGTTATTGATTCTTCTTTTATGAGTTTCTTCTTATCTCCATTTACTTTGGCTTTCTTTCCTTTTCATATACATATATATATATATATGTGTGTGTGTGTGTGTGGTATATGTATATATATAGGTATATATATTTATAAACATATTTGTGTGTGTCTGTGTATGTGTGTGTGTAGCGGTTGCTTATGGTTGGCTAGTTTCTTTCAGGGCACAAGTAGTCAATGTTAGCTGAGGTGCTTTTTAGAGAGTTGATTGTGATTGGAGATGATATTTGCTTTGGAATTTTTTTTAGAGCGCTGTTTTGGAGAGTTAGTATGGTGATATTCTGTTCTCTTGTATTTGTTGTTTTTTGTTGGGAGAGACTAGTGTATTGTATAGGAGTAGACATACTTCATTATCGGGTGGTGGCCATGCCGGAATTCGATATTGATGTATGATGGGCGTTGTTTTATCCGAAGCTCATCTATCTACCATTCTATACATGCATATAGTCATAGCTCGTGTTGTTGTTTGTTTTTTTAGACTTGTAGACAGATTTCGTATGCTTATATATATATATATATATATATATATATATATATATATGCGTGCTCTCTTCTTTAGAAGATCACACATTTTATTTTTCCAAAAAAACAAATGCCCTTTAGAAAGTTTTAACAGGGTTAAACCTGTAACGAGCCAGATTTTTAACCATTTTATTTAATATTTTAAAATGATTTAAACGTTTTTTTAAAATTCAAATAGATTTAATTCAATAATTTTGAATATTTAATTAATATAAATAATAATTTAAATTTCGGAATGGTTAGAATGTGTCGGATTTGCAATACAATGTAAACGTGCAATTTAAAGGAATTTAATGTTGTTTGGTTTTGAATTATATTAACGATTTCGTTTATTAAACGACGATTGAACGTTTAATTTATAATTTTATTATAAAACGAGTTGCAGTGGTGTAATAGTTCATAATATTACATTTTGAACTTTAAATGGTTGTACAGGATCCAATAAGTCAGATTTTTTCGAAACAAGAAACGTTCGAATCTATTGGATAAAAAATTTCTAATGGAACAGTAAAATCAAGTTTTTGGGTTGTAGATGTTGCTTTATATCCAAATCAAATTTTCAAATAGTCGCTATGAAATTCGTATATAAATTATAACGTTAATTTATATAAAATAAAAGGGTTTTAGATTCATTGAATATCAATTTAGCTTGGAATTCAACCTGGAGTGTTTTATTATGAAAATACGTGAAATTCGGGTCAAGTATGGCCGACTATAATATTTTAATATTATTATATTAATGTATTTTTAAATTGATTTACTTTAATTTAAATTAGACCCTTAAAAAGAGACTTTATTCAAACGATCTCCGTTTTCAACGAAACTAATTTTATCAAGATTGTAATGGCTACTTTTTGCTAGATTTCAAATTTCGCGTCAATTGGAATTATTTTTTGAGCGCAGCAAAATTTAATGCAAATAAAACGACCATTTGGACTCGAACGAGTGCAGTTTGAGAAAACAGACTCGGAATTCTACGAAACAAGTTTCATTAGGACCGTAACGTCAAATTATACCATGACGTTCATTTTCGTCATGAATGGAGTTTGTATATGATCACAGGGATCAATAAACATTGTTCAAAATTGGCGATAGATGCATGAAAAAATCGTTAGACTTTTCAATAAAATATCTTCGGTCAAATCAAATAAAAAAATTATAAATAAAATAAAATAATAATAAACGTCCACTTCTATTTTCATGAGCCGCCTTGGACTCTGAAATTTGGACTTACCTCAATAGTACCACGCCTGCCTATAAAAAAACATCTGCATCTATTTTTTCCTTCACCAAATAGCTCTTCCATTTCTTCTTCTTAAAAACCGCTCCTTTGTTTTCTCCTCAGCTCTAAAACAGAAAAGGAATTCGAAAGCCAACTTTATGAAATTAAAACCTCACAAAAACAGAAACCCTGTGACTCATTCGTCTCGTCCAAAGCTTTCTCTTCATGTGATACCTTTAGTTTAGGATGTGAATTCAACCAAGAAGCTTGGTAGTTGCCCGGGCCATTGGAATGGTTAAGGTACGGGTACTTGAAATCTTATTTTTGGAGGAGTTAGCCAAACCAAATCTCTTACAAACGGGAGCTTCTTCCTGGTATTCTCGTTTTTGTGTGCGTTCGGTTTTTCTGGTGATGGACTTTTAATGGCGGTTGGTTTGGGTTCGATTTTCACTCCATTCGAGCAAGGAGGGTGGTGCAAGTTGTTCAGTAGGATTCGTCAGAAGGGAGAGAAGCGGTGGAAGCGACGTGGTGGAGTTGGTTATATGGAGGGCTGATGTCTCTGGGAACATGCACAGCAAGGAGGAGACATACATGGATTGTAAGTGATGATGATCGAAAGCAAGTGGAGCAGTAAAGGCGATCAGTTGTCGGCGTGGGGATGGAGAACCATGGAACAGTGGGAGGCTCCGATGTGGATCTAGCTACCTGGAACGTTGGAGAGGGTTTGGTGCCGCTTACTTCGAGGCGGTGATTGGTTAGGACTGGGTGATGGCATTTAGTGGGGAGGTGGTGTAAGAAGTGCGGTCGGCAGAGTTGTTAACTTACAGCAGGAGTTTGTTTCATGGAAAGATAGAGTAGAGAGAAGAAGAACTGGCCGTAGGAAAATAAAAAGTAATGGATGAGCCTGTGAGAAGGTTACGGGGTTCAGGAGTTTAGAAAACAGAAATGTTAAATAAACAGAATTAATGTCGATCAAAATATGCGAAAGAAACAATTAATTCGGAGGTCCCACACTATATTTGCGGAATTACAAGTTTACCCCATGAATTAAACGAATGCAACTGAGACGCGTTTTTGACCAAAAGAAAGTCGGACTGTGTAGCATCTCTCTTTAGATAAAGGAAAACGCGTGAGCCAGTGATTGAGGATAGCATGGCTTATGGTGGTTTAGCTTGGTTTGTGTTAAACGGTAATTGATCTTTAACCATTATTAATTTACATTATTTAAAATTTAATTAATGCTAATTAATGGTAGTTAATTCTGTTTAATATAAATGATACTGATATCAATTTTGAATTGGATGGTTTGAAAACAGTGATGTGTTTTCTGCTAACCGGTATCATGAAAACAGGGGAGAAGGATTTAGATTAGGTAAATAGCTCTAGATAGAAATTAGTGACATGGAACGTTAATTAGGTAATAAATAATTCATTTAATTATATTCAGTTTATACAATGTATGTCCAAAGTTGTTTATATGACATTTTTATCATACATATACAGAATCAGACGAAACAGGATCAGATGGGATCGCATTATAACGACCCGAACTTCCCCGGTAAGGAAATCCCGGATTGCTTTGAGAACAACACACATCGGAATGCAAACAGAAGAACATTTCATTGTTTATTACAACAATTCCATCAGAATACGAGGACACACAGAGTAGGAATAAATATTACACATTTGACAAATATTAGAGATTTAAATACATTACTGCAGCGGAAAAATAATACAAAAAATAACTGAAAGTAATACATGGATACAGAGCTTTCCGAGCATCGTTCCAGTTGTAAACCAGGATCCAGTGAAAATAAGTCTGCAAAACCCAACTACTAGCTGCCCGTGCGAAAAATAAGGCACCCAGAGTTTAGGTTAAAACAATAAACTCCAGGTCAGTCATGTGACTGGTGTGATAACTAAAACAGTTATTAATCTTTATTTTTAAAGTTAGGTAAATCAAGGGACCACGCCGTATAACACGGAACGAGTTTCCTCCCAAGAATACCAGTGCATAAAACGAACAGCGCAATGCTAAATAAAGAAATATGAAGCTATTATAAGACCCAGGTCCCATCACACAATGCAACGCAAGCCGGAGGATAGGGTTTTACCTTATAATAGCCAAAGAATGCTTGATACGTTTAAAAACAGATTATTTTGATATTACTATAAGTGTATAGTTTCAAAACAATTTCAATCATAAGTATCAATCATAGACGGCATAAGTGTCCCATACCACTATGTCACCATACTAGGCTCTACAAATAAAACCGAAAGTCACGTATTGGAAATTGGATTCCATCATGAGTCTAGGCAAGGGGCAAGTTCCTCTCCGTTCGAGACACTCTAGCAAATGCCTTAGGACCACACACAGCGATCCTTGGATCTTCAGGTTCGATCCTCACCTAACTTTGGAGGATTAGTTATTCCCCAACACACGTTTCCCGGTCCTATAGGACCTATGTAATAATGGTCTGTACGTCGGCTCACATAGTGCCAGTTATCGACCATATATTCGAGGCGCCTCGCATTCCAACAACCACACAAGTGAAAAGTATATGAATGTCAGCAAGTTTTTGACTCATACCAAGGTGTGAGGCTCGCGAATTAACGCTATACACAAAGCTGCGCCACACAGGCCGTGTAACAACCCGTATTTTCAATAACCTGTAATAACATAAATCGAGGCAGAATTTAATTTACAAATCTGAATCAAGGGAAACGGGCTATGCCATTGCGTTCGTCTCGGAAAAATACGCGAAATAGAGTCCGAGTTTTCGAAAATCGGAGTCCGTATGACCCAGTTAAGGCCCATTGAAGTTTTCAGAAAATTCCATGTTGAAAACAGATTTAAATTTCAAATTAAAAACAGGGATTAGGGCTAATTGGCGTCAGGCGGGAAAACTCCCGCCAGGACCCGCATGTCGACAGGGCCCCTAGGGAGTCGACAGCCCTGTCGACAGGGGGTAGCCAGGCAAATCTGCCTGGCGCACCATTTTGGTTTGGGCTTGGTTGTATGGCCTGGTTCTAGAGAATTCCGAAATCTGACGGGCCAAAACTATTCTAGGTTTAATCCTAGGGCTTAAAACACTCTAATTCCCTATAAATATACCCCTAATCCTACCCTAAAGCCTCATTAATCAATCTAGCAACTAAACTATGTCAAATTGAATCCTCAAATGGCCTCCACCTAAAAACCCTAGCCTCCACTTCCCTCAAAGTTTAATCCTATAAAGATATGATGATCATACAACCTTTTCTATGTTGTATGAATGCTTAATAACTTGCATACTTCATTAAGTTGCAAGTTTGATTTGCTAAGTTTGTGTTTTTGGGATTTTTTGCAAAAGGGTTTTCTTATTTGAAGCTTTGTTTTGGGTTTTCAAAGGGCTTCTTCATCTTATTTGGTGGATTTGTGACTTGTTTATATTTGTAAGCCCTCTTACCTTCACTTTACAAACTCTAAAGTTATCATGTGGTGAAAGTTGAGATTTGTACATGTTTCATAAGTTATGCATGCTTATGCGAGTTACTATGCCATGTTCTACATGTTTAATGGATTATGTATGCTTATGCAAGTTCACCTTACCATGTTGTACATGTTTTATAGGTTATGCATGCTTATGCGAGTTCACCTTACCATGTTATGCAAGTTTTATGGGTTATGCATGTTTATGCAAGTTCACCTTACCATGTTATGCAAGTTTTATGGGTTATGCATGTTTATGCAAGTTCACCTTACCATGTTATGCAAGTTTTATGGGTTATGCATGTTTATGCAAGTTCACCTTACCATGTTATGCAAGTTTTATGGGTTATGCATGTTTATGCGAGTTCACTATGACATGATTTGCAAGTCTAACATGTTATGCATCATTATTATGATATGTGAAGTTCGTCATGTATGTTATGCCAAGTTACCTTTTATACCCTTATGCGTTATGACGAATATGTAAGCGATATAATGACGTTGGGGGGTTTGGGTAAACTTAAAAATACATGAAACTAAAAGATTGGGAATTTACCTATTAAGTTAGGTCTACCCCTTGGGAATTTACCTATTAAGTTAGGTCTACCCAAGTATATGTTAACTTGTAAATATGTTTTAAAGTGGACATGACATTAGATAACATGATATGGCCAACTCGAGGTTAGACCTAGTCGTGGTGTAAATCTTCCCAGGTAACCACAACGTGAGGTCTAATGTGGGTAGTTGGTCATGTTGCACCATAAGACCCGAGGTTAGACCTAGACGTGGTGTAAATCTTCCCAGGTAACCACGGATGTCTAATGTGAGAGGTTGGGTGCGTTAATTAATTAATGCCTCATGATTAGGGTTAAGTCATGGCCCACTAATACTTAACCAATAATGGGGATGCGAGGATTAGATGGGGTTAAGTGGTTACACTTAACTAATTTAATCCATGATTAGTGAGGGGTTAAAACCACACTTAACCCTCTTAGAAACCCTAGCAACGTGGTCTGTTCCAGCAGTAATCCCAGTTTGGTATCACCACAACCCTACAGCTAGGTTAGGGCGGGGCACGATTACTGGACGGATGTAAGCGACCAAAGCGACGGCTGAGTGGTACAGCGGTGCGGGTCCGGCGGGCTACGGACGTGCACGTAGTCCGATATTGGACAAACTCGAGGCACGGGTACCAGTAGGTTTAGACTGTGCATTATTGCTTAGGTGTCTGGGGTTGACACCCGAGGGCTTGATACACCCAAAGGTGGACCCAGCGCAGTCTGACTACATCCATGTGGGCCGTATGGACACCAACACTGGACGTGTTAGGTTTATAGGGAGCCGATCGACTAGACCGTTGGGCTGGACCTTATACTAAGGTCACTTCATGTTATTGGGCCAAAGTTTGGGCTAAGGGATCAAGATCTGTTTTGTGGGTTTGCTAGTACACTGTGGTGAAAAGTTTAATCTCATCTATGTGATGTCACCTTTATCTATTGCCAGTATGTTCATCTCAGTTTCCATCATGCTGTTAACTTTATTAGTTTATAGATTGATCGTAGTAGGGCTTACCAGTCTTTTTGACTGACCTGTTTTCTTTCGCTTCTTTCCTTCCGTTTCCCCCCCCACAGGTTCTCAGGGAGGGGCTACATCTGCTTAGTGGATCTTTGGCTTGCTTGTTGGATAGCTCATGTATGGATATGAGCTAGCTGTGGCTTATCTTTTATTTCTGGGGATTAGTACTGATGTTTTACCATGTATTTTGTTATCACGTATCTAGACTTATGTTGTATTTTGGATCATGACATTTTGATATTATGTACTTGACTATGTTGGTTTTCTGAGATGATGATGATGGGTTTTTATCTGCTACCGCTGCTTTACTTATATTTATTTTCATATATTCTGTCTTGCGATATCTCTGTGCATGTTTACCCTCACAATAACGCCCCTCCAAAGCTAGTACTTTCTAAGGAGTGATCCTAGTGGAGGCGGGGTGTTACATTTGGTATCAGAGCACAAGGTTAACAAGATTGAACAAAATTTTTGAAAAAAAAAAACCCTTTTTGAAAAACTATTTTCAAAAACCTACTAAGTATTTTCCAAAATAAAGTCTAGATTATTTTAAGGCTAATCCCCAAAAAGCCATTAGCGTTATCCTTCGTTCCCTTGACCTAATCTTATCTTATCTTTCGTTTCAGTATGGCTGAAAATCTTGCCATCCCGGATGGAGTAAACGTACCACTCTGGTATAGGAGGCTTTTAGAAGCTAGGGCAGTAGCTGGCCCCGCAAACCCTACTCCCACTCCTCCTCCTGTGGTTGAGAATCCTCCCCCTAATGTCCCTCCTCCGGTAGTTCCTGCTCCTCCTCCTCCAGTTGCTGAGGCTCCTCTTCCCCCTCCTCCCCCTCAGCATCCTCAGGTTGAGTTCACAAAGGTTTGTAAAGACTTCAAGGCGATGGGAGGCAAGAATTTCCTAGGCACGGAATCTTTTGTTGAAGCTAGGAATTGGCTGAAAGACACTGAAGACTTGTTTGCTATCTTTGGGATTGATGACGAGAGGAAGATCTTATTGACAGTATGGCTTTTAAAGGACGAAGCAGCCTATTGGTGGGAGGTCACCAATGGGACGAGGCCCGTTGAGGCTTGGGCCGATTTGAGGGCTAGATTTGTGGCCAAGTTTCTATCTACTGCTGAGGCGAATTTACAAATGGAGAAGTTCATTTCATTAAAGCAAGGCGATATGACTGTCAAGGAGTATGTGAATAAATTTAATCAGCTGGCCCGTTTTGGTCTGGATATGGTAAACACTCCTGAGAAGAAGGCTCTCCGATTCGCTAGGGGATTGAATGAGCCACTGCAGGGTTTGGCAATGTCGCATATTCCCCATGGAGCTACTTTTGAGAGTTTAGTTGATATGGCTCTACTTCAGGGAGATGGAAAGAAAGAGGCCAAGTCAGATGATGCTCAAGCAAAGAAGACTGATTCTCAAGGAAAAGGCAACCAAGGTGGTCAAAGCAGTCAAGGAAATCAGAACAAGAACAAGAAGGGCAACAACAAAGGCAAGGGAAAGTGCAATTACTGTGGCATAGCTGGGCACTTTGCTAAGGATTGCAGGAAGAAGAAAAGGAAGCTTAGTGGTGGATGCTTTTCTTGTGGAGAGACTGGGCACTTTAGCAAGGAATGCCCGAAGAAGAAAGGGCAGGGTCAGACTCAGCGTGCTGGACCTTCAGGAGGGCAAGTTCATGCTCTCAATGTCGCTTCAGTTCCCGAGCGAGGTAGTGTTTCTGTTGAGAACCTTGTTTATGTTTCCGATCTTCCAGTTCGTACCTTGTTTGATTCTGGTGCATCACATAGCTTTATTTCATCTGATCTTGTTGATAGCTTGCACCTTAGTACTAGCTTAGTGGATGATCCCGTTTGTGTTTCGAATCCCATTGGGGGTTCTGCTCATCTATCTATGATATGTGAGGATCTGAGGATCTCTATACTTAGTGTAGAGTTCTTGTGTAGTGCGTATGTTCTTGGTTTCAGGGGATACGGATTGATCTTGGGCATGGATTGGCTGTCTAGATATGGAGCCATCCTGGATTGTGAGCATAGGGTTGTAAGGCTTGTGACTCGCCTGGGCAACACCTTAGAGATTTCATGCAATCCGAAGGATCCCGTCATGTTGTGCTATCTTGAATCTCTCGACTCGCCAGAGGAAACTCTTCAGTCTGTAAGAGTGGTCCGAGATTATCCAGATGTTTTTGAAGAAGTTAAGGGGTTGCCCCCTAAACGAGAGATTGATTTTCGCATTTATCTGGTGGATAATGCTAAGCCTGTTTCTTTGCCCGTTCGGCACATGGCTCCGTGTGAGAGACGGGAGCTCAGCAAGCAAGTGAAGGAATTGCTTGAGAAAAACTTCATCAGATGAAGTATATCCGAATGGGGAGCGCCTATGGTTTTTGCTACTAAGGCAGATGGTTCTCTTCGGCTCTGTGTGGACTATAGAGAGTTGAATAAGCTGACTAAGAAGAACAGACACCCGTTACCGAGGATTGATGATCTTTTTGACCAGCTGGTTGGTGCTTCTGTCTTCTCTCAACTTGATCTTGCTACTGGATTTCATCAGCTCAGAGTGGCTGAAGATAGTATAGACAAGACTGCATTCAGAACTCCAGATGGATTTTTCGAGTGGCTTGTGATGCCGTTTGGGTTGACGAATGCACCCGCGTATTTTGTGGACTTAATGAGTAGGGTGTTCCGAGAGTTCTTGAATAAGTTTGTCGTGGTCTTCGTAGATGATATTCTGATCTTCTCCAAAGATGAAGAAGAACACGCGAGGCATCTTGTGCGAGTGATGGATACACTTAGGGCGCATCAGTTGAAGGCCAAGTTCTCCAAGTGTCACTTTTGGAGAAGGGAAGTTTGGTTCCTTGGGCATATAGTATCTAAGCAAGGCATGGCGGTGGATCCCGCTAAAGTAGTAGCTGTTCAGGATTGGAAGACTCCAAGGAATGCAACCGAAGTGAGAAGTTTTCTTGGTCTTGCAGGTTTTTACCGGAAGTTCATTAAGGACTTCGCGAAGATATCCGCTCCTCTCACTAAGTTGACGAAGAAAAACTTAGTTTTTGCTTGGGATATGGATTGTGAGTTTGCTTTTCAGAGACTCAAGAGAGCCCTTACCTCAGCACCTGTTTTGGCTTTACCCGATGGTGGTAAGATGTTTACCGTATACACCGATGCTTGTGGCACGGGGTTGGGCGCCGTTCTGATGCAAGAAAGCAGAGTTATATGCTTTGGTGGCAGACAACTCAAGGTGCATGAGAAGAATTATCCTGTTCACGATCTAGAGCTGGCAGCAATAGTATATGCGCTCAAGGCTTGGCGTCATTATCTTCTGGGAGAGAGGTTTGAGCTATATACTGATCATAAGTCTTTGAAGTATCTCTTTTCGCAGAAGGATCTGAACTTGAGGCAGCAGAGGTGGATGGAATTCTTGGCATCCTACGATTTTGATATAGCCTATACCCCTGGCAAGGGGAATGTTGTAGCGGATGCATTAAGCAGAAGAAGGTTGACACTAAGTCCTCTATTTGTTGAGATGAAGAATTTAGAGTTCCTGGCAACCTTTGATTTCTCTTTGGCGGTCGAGTCGATGACCGGTTCTTTAGCATCTCTTGAGCTCAGGCCTACCCTTCTGGATCAAGTTGGGGCTTCGCAGAAGGGAGACCCTCAGATAATTGAAATTATGGATAAGCTGATTCGAGGGGAGACATCTAGTCACCTTGCTCGATATTCTATTGATGACAAGGGTTGGCTGAGAAGAGATGGAAGGTTATGTGTCCCCATGGTAGAGGATCTAGTAAGAAAAGTTCTGGAAGAAGCACATCGCTCTAAATTGACTATACATCCAGGCGGGGATAAAATGTACCAAGACATGAGACGTATTTTCTTTTGGCCTGGAATGAAGAAGGATGTGGAGGAATTTGTCTCTAGATGTACCATTTGCCAACAAGTTAAAGCTGAGTCAAAGAAGCCCGGTGGGCTATTGCATCCTCTAGACGTTCCACTTTGGAAGTGGGAGAGTATCTCCATGGACTTTATTGATGGGCTTCCAAGGTCAAGGAAAGGGAATACGAGCATTTGGGTCATTGTAGATAGACTTACGAAGAGTGCTCATTTTATTCCGGTGAAGAGCAAAAGGACCGCATCTGGCCTAGCATCAGTATATCTTCGTGAGATAGTGCGACTACATGGAGTCCCTTCTAGCATAGTCAGTGACCGAGACCCCATCTTTACTAGTCAGTTCTGGAACTGTAACACCCCGAATTTTAGTTAATACTAAAATTCACTAATTACAAGATAAATAAACTCAGATGTGGGAATTAGGGGAAACGGGCTGCGTCATTACGTTCGTCTCGGAAAAATACGCGAAATAGAGTCCGAGTTTTCGAAAATCGGAGTCCGTATGGCCCAGTTATGGCCCGATGAAGTTTGCAGAAAATTCAAAACTAAAACAGATTTTAAAAATTCAAAATATTCAAATTTGGAATGGGCCAGGCGGGGTCAGGCGGGAAGCTTCCCGCCCAACCCATGTCGACAGGGCTGTCGACAGGCCTGTCGACAGGGGTGTCGACATGCCTGTCGACTTGCCTGTCGACAGGGTCCAGGCGCCCAGTGAACCTGGGTGCACTAGGTTGCACCAGGTTGGGTTTCAGGCTGGCTAGGAGGGCTGGTTCTAGAGATTTCCTAAATCTAAGGGTCCTAATCTAAACTAGGGTTAATCTAAGGGCCTAAAACACTCACCTAATCCTATAAATAAGACCCCAACCCTACCCTAATTCATTCATAATTAAGTCTTGTAACTAAACTATGGCAAAATGAAATTTGAGCATGGCCTCCACTAGTTCATGAAGGAGTTGCAAGCAAATCCCTCTCAAATCATTCTCTAATCCATTCTAAGTATCTTAATCTTCTTCATTAGCTTGCTAATTGTGTTTTGGTGAGTTTCTATCACTTTAACATCAATTGTTGAAGTAAGTAGAATGGGTGTAATGAGACTTATGGTCTTAAATGCGGATTTGTGAGTTTGAATCATGTATGATGATATGTTACTCTATGTTGTTCTATGATTATGCATATGTGATAAGTTGGTTTATGCATGCTTAATAAGTTGATTTATGCATGTTTAACAAGTTGATATATGCATGTTTAACAAGTGGATTTATGCATATTTAATAAGTGGAATTATGCATGTTTAGCAAAGTGAGATATGCAAGTTAAGTATATGCAAGTTTAATGTGATATGCAAGTCATGCATGCTTATGCAAGTATATGGATACTTATGCAAGTCATGTATATGTTTAAATGCAAGAATTATGTGATATGCAAGTTATGCATGCTTATGCGAGTATATGAATGTTTATGCAAGATATGTATATGCCTAAATGACATGATATGCAAGTTATTCATGTTTATGCAAGTATGTGAATGCTTATGCAAGTATGTGAATGCTTATGCAAGTATGTGGATGCTTATGCAAGTATGTGAGTACTTATGCAAGTTATGTGTATGCTTAAATGCATGATTAACATGTTATGCAAGTTATGAGAATGCCTATATGCAAGTTCAACATGTTATGCAAGATATGTGTATGGTAAAATGCAAGCTCATATGCAACACGTTATGCAAATCATGTGTATGATAATATGCAAGTTTGGGTTTATATGTAGTTGGGTTAATATATGCTCATATATGCAAGTTGACATCCTCTTAACCCATGACAAAGTTGTATGTTAAACCCATGATATTTGTGATGATCTTCCCCTTTGTTATGTCATGAAACGAGAACGATTTACGTGGGGAACGATGGGGTGGTAAATATGTTAATAAATGAATGATTGGGTATGATTAAGCATACCATAAAAATAAATTACCATAAGTGGGAATTTACCTATTGAGTTAGGTCTACCCCATAGGAATTTACCTATTGAGTTAGGTCTACCCATGTTATGGAAAACTTGATATTAATTAGGGATAATTAATATGGGGGTGATTAATTAGGTGTAATTAATCGACTAAGACACGAGGTTGGACTCATTTGTAGTGTAAAACTGCCCGGACCCGACCGGCTTAACCAGTTGCTACAAATGTCAGCCCAATGTGAGAGGTCTTAGCCATAAAATTAAATACGTGATTAAGGTAAAGACACGAGGTTAGACTCTGTTATGACGTAAGACTGCCCGGATTCTACCGGCTTAACCAGGCGGTCATAACAGCCAATCTAATGTGGGAGGTCTTTATGGGAGATCACGGTCTTAATTAATTAAGAAACACTTAACCATATTAGCATGTAGTGGGACATGAGGGGTTAAGTGGGTGCCTTGGGTGGCATGAGGAAATTTTGGGATTGCCTTGGGTGGCATGAGGAATCTAGTGGGTTGCCTTGGGTGGCAATAGAAAATACGATTAGAATACTTAACCAAGTGGAAACATGTAATTAAACATGATTAAAGGGTTAAGTGGGATACACTAGATATTTGACAAGCTTAAGTGGGTAGCTTGCGGGGGCCCATTTCAACCAATATCCCAAACGTATCTTTGTGGGCTCGACCCATGTCGAGTGACGGGACACGCATATTGGGCTTGATTATAAGAGGCCAAAACGGGTTAGCGGTGGCAACGCAAGTCCAACGGGCTTCATATGCGTGTGTGGGCCCGGGCTGGTAGATAAGCCGTTGTTGCATCGTGTAGATATAAAGCCGTGCACCGTTAGTATTGGGTAGCCACTTTAGGGGAGTGATACACCCCACTGTGGGACCAGCACGGGTATCTACGGTAGGGAGCCGATCGATGGGGAGTAGTGGGTACACCTAATGAAGATAGGGGCAGACGGCACCTATGTAGGAGTACACGAAACTACTGGGTAAGAATTACTGGGTACACCTAGTGGAGATAGGGGCAGACGACACCTATGTAGTGGGCTAGGAGTACATGAGATTACTGGGGAAATTTTCTAAGTCCTTGGAAGGGATCAACCTTTAAGTAGGAATGACTGGTGTGGTGCAGTTAGTAATTATCCTTGGGTGGGTAGATGCGTCCTGACGGTTATCTTAGTTTATCCTAAGTCTATCAAGCTGCTTAGTGTAGCCATTCATCCCCAGATATTACCGTAGGTCAAGTTTATGTCTTCTCTGGTTACCTTAATGATTGTATTGTTAAAGTTATAGGACTCACTCAGACTTATGTCTGACCCCGTTGTTTTTATCTTTTTTCCCAACCCTCAGGTCCTACGGTGGATCCTAGCGGTAGTAGAGCTTGATCGGATTGCTGTTCCAGTCTTGAGGAGCTTGGGTAGATGTAAAGCTCCAGTTATCCAGTTATCTTTTCTTTTGGTATGGCTATTGTATGAGAGAGTGGGATTATGTATTTCTTTATTTTGACGGATATTGTACTTGACTTTTATCATGGTTTTATGATGTAACCAGACATGTTTATTTCCGCTGTTATGAGATGATGTTTTAAATTTTCAAGTACTATTTATATCTGTCTTGGTGTAATTTTTCTGTTCTATATTCACTAAAATACTCCACCGATGCTATGGCATTCCCTTAGTGAGTGACCATAGCGGGCGTGGGGTGTTACACGTGGTATCAGAGCAAAGGTTACCGGAACAGATAAAATTTTTAGAAAACTATTTTTCTAAAACATTTTTGAAAAAGATATTTTCAAAAACATGTCTTTTAAGAGAAAAGTTTTTGAAAGAAAAGCATAATCCCCAATAGCCATATCTATATCCTTCGAATTCTCCGTTTTGAATCTTTCCTTTTTCTTTCAGCATGGCTGAGGATCTTAACTTTCCGGAGGGTGTGACGGTACCAGTATGGTATAGGAGATTGATGGAGGCTAGGGCCACCACTGCGGGTCCAGCGAATATTCCTCCACCAACCGTAGCACCCGATCTTCCTCCTCCCCCTCCTCCTCGCACGGATACTTTTGCTAAGACTTGCAAGGAATTTAAAGCTATGGGAGGGAAACCTTTTCAAGGATCTGAAACCTTTGTGGAGGCTAGGGATTGGCTTAAGGAGGTGGAAGAGTTGATAGATATCTTTGAGATGGAAGAAGGGAAGAAAGTCAAGTTGGCTGCTTGGTTAATGAAGGGAGAGGCCTCATTCTGGTGGGAGGTCACTAATGGAGAACGCCCTGTTGACTCTTGGGCGGATTTTAGGCAAAGATTTGTGGCAAAGTTTCTTTCAAGGGCGGAGGAAAACTTGTATATGGAAAGATTCTTGACTCTAAAGCAAGGGAATCTCTCGGTGAAGGAATATGTCAACAAATTTAATCAATTGGCAAGGTTTGGCCTAGATATGGTGAATACACCGGAGAAGAAGGCTTTGAGGTTCGTGAAAGGCTTGAATGAACCGATGCATGGGTTGGCCATGACTCATATCCCTATGGGGGCCACCTTTGAGAAGCTAGTTGACATGGCACTCATGTATGAGGAAGAGAAGGGTCCTAATGCTAATAAGGCACCCGAGAAGAAGGGAGATCAAAAGAGACCTCAGCAACAACAACAAAGCAAAGGTGGGAAAGGCAACGGTGGCAAGAGCAAGAAGAAGAAGTGTTTCAATTGTGGGACACCTGGCCACCTAAGCAAGGATTGTCGCAAGAAGAAGAAGACCGGCTGCTTCCACTGTGGCGAAGCAGGGCATTTAGTGAAGGATTGCCCTAAGAAAGGGCAAAGGACGGGATCTACCTCAGGAGGACAGGTGCAAGCTCTTATGGCACCGAGTCAGGCTAGGGGGCAAGTACAGGCTCTCGCGGTTCCACCGATTCAGGAGAGAGGTAGAACTATTTCCGTTGAAAGTCTGGTTTTTCTATTTGACCATCCTGTCCGTACATTGTTTGATTCAGGCGCATCGCATTCGTTTATTTCGTCATCATTAGTTGAGTTACTGCACTTAGACACCAGTCTGGTAGATGATCCCTTGGTTGTTTCAAACCCAATTGGGGGCTCCACTTATTTGTCCATGATATGTTTGGGTTTGAAGATTTCTATACTTAGCATTGAGTTTAGATGTGATGCTTTTGTGTTGGGCTTCACGGGCTATGGGTTGATTTTGGGCATGGACTGGTTATCCAGTAATGGTGCCGTTCTTGATTGCGAAAGGAGAGTTGTTAGGCTCATGACCCGCTTGGGTAACACTCTCGAGATTTCTTGTAACCCCAGGGACTCTGTTATGCTAAGTTATCTTGAATCGCTTGACGCTTCGGTCGAGAGTTTGCAATCTGTGAGAGTGGTCCGGGAATATCCGGATGTGTTTGAGGAGGTGAAGGGCTTACCTCCGAAGCGGGAGATTGACTTCCGAATATATTTGGTGGATAATGCTAAACCGGTATCTTTACCAGTGCGCCACATGGCTCCTCGTGAGAGGAGGGAACTCCATAAGCAAGTAGGGGAGTTACTTGAGAAGGGGTTCATAAGACGGAGCATATCGGAGTGGGGTGCTCCAGTAGTATTTGCTACGAAGGCGGATGGGTCCCTCAGACTTTGTGTAGATTATAGAGAACTCAACAAGCTCACAAAGAAGAATAGACACCCATTGCCGAGAATAGATGATCTTTTCGATCAGTTGGTTGGCGCTTCAGTATTTTCTCAGTTGGACTTGGCCACGGGGTTTCATCAGTTGAGGGTGGCTGAGGATAGCATAGACAAGACTGCCTTTAGAACTCCGGATGGTTTCTATGAGTGGCTGGTGATGCCATTTGGGTTGACGAACGCCCCTGCATACTTTGTTGATTTGATGAGTAGGGTGTTCAGGGAGTTCCTTAATAAATTCGTGGTGGTCTTTGTGGATGATATCTTAGTATTTTCAAAGAGTGAAGAAGAGCATGCCCTACATCTTGGGGAAGTGTTGAAGACTCTTCGAGCACATAGCCTTAAGGCTAAATTCTCTAAATGTCACTTCTGGAGGAAGGAAGTGCGGTTCTTGGGGCACGTGGTCTCCAAGGAAGGGATAGCTGTGGATCCCGCGAAGGTAGTATCAATTCAGGATTGGAAGGTTCCGAAGAATGCTACCGAAGTAAGAAGTTTCTTGGGGTTGGCGGGTTATTATAGGAAGTTCATCAAAGACTTCACGAAGATATCAGCCCCATTAACCCGCTTGACAAAGAAGAATCTTGTTTTTGCATGGGACGTAGATTGTGATGATGCGTTCCGACGGTTAAAGAGAGCTTTAACCACGACTCCAGTTTTAGTATTGCCAGATGGGAGCAAGCCATTTGTTGTCTATACCGATGCCTGTGGGACAGGACTTGGCGCAGTCTTAATGCAAGAAGGAAGGGTAATAGCCTATGGAGGAAGGCAGTTGAGGGCACATGAGAAAAATTACCCTACCCATGATCTCGAGCTGGCCGCTATCGTTTTTGCGCTTAAGATTTGGCGCCATTATCTTCTTGGTGAGAGATTCGAGTTGTTCACTGACCATAAATCATTGAAGTACTTGTTTTCTCAGAAAGATTTGAATCTGAGACAGCAAAGGTGGATGGAATTCTTAGCATCTTATGATTTCGAGATAGCGTATACCCCTGGCAAGGGTAACGTGGTGGCGGACGCCTTGAGTAGGAAGAGGTTTTCCTTGAGTCCATTGTTCGTGGAACGACGAAGCTTGGAGTTTATCTCGATGTTTGATTTCAGACCTTCCATTGATTATGTACCCGGTTTGCTAGCTTCCTTGGAAGTTAGGCCTACTCTTTTGGGGCGGATTGGGGAAGCCCAGAGGGACGACCCACAGTTGGTTGAGTTGATAGAGAAGCTCATAAGGGGGGAGTCGTCCAGCCATTTGAGTAGGTACACCCTAGACGGCAGGGGGTGCTTGCGTAGAGACGGTAGACTTTGTGTACCGCTAGATGAAGGGTTGAGGAAGGCTATTCTTGATGATGCACACCGTTCTAGGATGACCATTCATCCCGGTGGGGATAAGATGTACCAAGATATGAAGAGGGTTTTCTTCTGGGCCGGTATGAAGAAAGATGTGGCCGAATATGTAGCTCGATGCTTGGTATGTCAGCAGGTGAAGGCGGAGCAAAGGAAGCCAGGTGGGTTGCTTCACCCATTGGAGGTTCCGCAATGGAAGTGGGATAGCGTCTCGATGGATTTTATTGACGGGTTACCCAGGTCGAGGAAGGGTAATACAGGAATCTGGGTGGTGGTAGATAGACTTACTAAGAGCGCTCATTTCATACCTGTGAAGAGCAAGAGGACCGCTCCATGGTTAGCTTCAGTATATCTCCGAGAGATAGTTCGATTGCATGAGGTACCCTCTAGCATAGTGAGTGATCGAGATCCTATCTTCACTAGCGAGTTCTGGAGAAGTTTGCAAGAAGCAGTGGGGACTCAATTGTGTCTGAGCACCGCATATCATCCTCAGACAGACGGCCAGACTGAGAGGGTGAATCGTGTTCTAGAAGACCTTTTGAGGCTTTGTATCTTAGATTTTGGAGGTACATGGGAAGAGCATCTTCCACTGGTGGAGTTCGCATATAATAACAGCTTTCAGTCCAGTATTGGTATGGCTCCTTTCGAAGCTCTCTATGGAAGGCCTTGTCGATCACCTACATGTTGGTGGGAATCTACGGATAAGATCTTGCTTGGGCCTGATATGGTTAGGGAGACTTCTGAGAAGATTGATTTGATTCGAAGAAGGATGAAAGCAGCGCAGGATAGGCAAAAATCTTATGCGGACAAGAGAAGGACGGATCTTGAGTTTGAGGTTGGGGATATGGTTTTTGTTAAGGTATCTCCGTTGAGAAATGTTGTTCGCTTCGGATCCGTTGGGAAGTTAGCACCAAGGTTTGTTGGGCCATTTCCTATCAAGGAAAGGATTGGACGGATGGCATATAGGGTGGAGTTGCCTGACAGACTTAGTGGTGTCCATGATGTATTCCATGTGTCCCATTTGAGGAAGTGCTTACATGAGACCGCAGAGGTGGTAGAGCCGAGCTTGCTTAGAGATGTAGAGGTTGAGCGTGATGCGACGATTCGACGAGCTCCTACTCGCATCCTTGGGTCAGAGACTAGGAAATTGAGGAATCGAGAGGTTCAGCTAGTCAAAGTGCAATGGGGAGAAGATGAGAGCAACGCGACTTGGGAAACGGAAGCGAAGATGCGTTCATTGTACCCATTTCTTTTTGAGGGTATGTCCTTACTTTCTCCTTTATCGCTTGTCTAGTACTTATCTTATCTTTGGTATGTCCTCTCGTTAGTACCTTTGATCTTTAGATAGGGTAAACCTATGGTTGAAACATGTGTTTGAGACATGTTATGGCTGATGGATGCAAGTGGATGCAAGTGTTTGCTAGTGGTTGCTCGTGGATGCATATACACACACCCTAGGCACTAGATCGGCTCAGTCACTTCATATTGCATATTGCATAAAATTGTGTGTAGGAAAATATTTATGGATGTATAATGATTGTGTTATCACATGGATGATGCATTTTGGTGAATGATTGTGCACTCATATAGATATTGTATGTGTCGATAGGGTTTTCTCGCATACATAATGGATGCATGGCACTATCATGGTTTGCATATGTTCATACATTAGATAGGGAACATATACACACACTTTTTGCATATGCTCATACATCATTAGAAATTGTTTTAAGGACAATGGATGCCAGTGTTTGATGGATTGAGTAGATGGTTGTTTGGATGTAGGATATGCATTCTCCTTAGCTTAGAGATTTCGGGGACGAAATCCTTTAAGGAGGGGAGAATGTAACACCCCGAATTTTAGTTAATACTAAAATTCACTAATTACAAGATAAATAAACTCAGATGTGGGAATTAGGGGAAACGGGCTGCGTCATTACGTTCGTCTCGGAAAAATACGCGAAATAGAGTCCGAGTTTTCGAAAATCGGAGTCCGTATGGCCCAGTTATGGCCCGATGAAGTTTGCAGAAAATTCAAAACTAAAACAGATTTTAAAAATTCAAAATATTCAAATTTGGAATGGGCCAGGCGGGGTCAGGCGGGAAGCTTCCCGCCCAACCCATGTCGACAGGGCTGTCGACAGGCCTGTCGACAGGGGTGTCGACATGCCTGTCGACTTGCCTGTCGACAGGGTCCAGGCGCCCAGTGAACCTGGGTGCACTAGGTTGCACCAGGTTGGGTTTCAGGCTGGCTAGGAGGGCTGGTTCTAGAGATTTCCTAAATCTAAGGGTCCTAATCTAAACTAGGGTTAATCTAAGGGCCTAAAACACTCACCTAATCCTATAAATAAGACCCCAACCCTACCCTAATTCATTCATAATTAAGTCTTGTAACTAAACTATGGCAAAATGAAATTTGAGCATGGCCTCCACTAGTTCATGAAGGAGTTGCAAGCAAATCCCTCTCAAATCATTCTCTAATCCATTCTAAGTATCTTAATCTTCTTCATTAGCTTGCTAATTGTGTTTTGGTGAGTTTCTATCACTTTAACATCAATTGTTGAAGTAAGTAGAATGGGTGTAATGAGACTTATGGTCTTAAATGCGGATTTGTGAGTTTGAATCATGTATGATGATATGTTACTCTATGTTGTTCTATGATTATGCATATGTGATAAGTTGGTTTATGCATGCTTAATAAGTTGATTTATGCATGTTTAACAAGTTGATATATGCATGTTTAACAAGTGGATTTATGCATATTTAATAAGTGGAATTATGCATGTTTAGCAAAGTGAGATATGCAAGTTAAGTATATGCAAGTTTAATGTGATATGCAAGTCATGCATGCTTATGCAAGTATATGGATACTTATGCAAGTCATGTATATGTTTAAATGCAAGAATTATGTGATATGCAAGTTATGCATGCTTATGCGAGTATATGAATGTTTATGCAAGATATGTATATGCCTAAATGACATGATATGCAAGTTATTCATGTTTATGCAAGTATGTGAATGCTTATGCAAGTATGTGAATGCTTATGCAAGTATGTGGATGCTTATGCAAGTATGTGAGTACTTATGCAAGTTATGTGTATGCTTAAATGCATGATTAACATGTTATGCAAGTTATGAGAATGCCTATATGCAAGTTCAACATGTTATGCAAGATATGTGTATGGTAAAATGCAAGCTCATATGCAACACGTTATGCAAATCATGTGTATGATAATATGCAAGTTTGGGTTTATATGTAGTTGGGTTAACATATGCTCATATATGCAAGTTGACATCCTCTTAACCCATGACAAAGTTGTATGTTAAACCCATGATATTTGTGATGATCTTCCCCTTTGTTATGTCATGAAACGAGAACGATTTACGTGGGGAACGATGGGGTGGTAAATATGTTAATAAATGAATGATTGGGTATGATTAAGCATACCATAAAAATAAATTACCATAAGTGGGAATTTACCTATTGAGTTAGGTCTACCCCATGGGAATTTACCTATTGAGTTAGGTCTACCCATGTTATGGAAAACTTGATATTAATTAGGGATAATTAATATGGGGGTGATTAATTAGGTGTAATTAATCGACTAAGACACGAGGTTGGACTCATTTGTAGTGTAAAACTGCCCGGACCCGACCGGCTTAACCAGTTGCTACAAATGTCAGCCCAATGTGAGAGGTCTTAGCCATAAAATTAAATACGTGATTAAGGTAAAGACACGAGGTTAGACTCTGTTATGACGTAAGACTGCCCGGATTCTACCGGCTTAACCAGGCGGTCATAACAGCCAATCTAATGTGGGAGGTCTTTATGGGAGATCACGGTCTTAATTAATTAAGAAACACTTAACCATATTAGCATGTAGTGGGACATGAGGGGTTAAGTGGGTGCCTTGGGTGGCATGAGGAAATTTTGGGATTGCCTTGGGTGGCATGAGGAATCTAGTGGGTTGCCTTGGGTGGCAATAGAAAATACGATTAGAATACTTAACCAAGTGGAAACATGTAATTAAACATGATTAAAGGGTTAAGTGGGATACACTAGATATTTGACAAGCTTAAGTGGGTAGCTTGCGGGGGCCCATTTCAACCAATATCCCAAACGTATCTTTGTGGGCTCGACCCATGTCGAGTGACGGGACACGCATATTGGGCTTGATTATAAGAGGCCAAAACGGGTTAGCGGTGGCAACGCAAGTCCAACGGGCTTCATATGCGTGTGTGGGCCCGGGCTGGTAGATAAGCCGTTGTTGCATCGTGTAGATATAAAGCCGTGCACCGTTAGTATTGGGTAGCCACTTTAGGGGAGTGATACACCCCACTGTGGGACCAGCACGGGTATCTACGGTAGGGAGCCGATCGATGGGGAGTAGTGGGTACACCTAATGAAGATAGGGGCAGACGGCACCTATGTAGGAGTACACGAAACTACTGGGTAAGAATTACTGGGTACACCTAGTGGAGATAGGGGCAGACGGCACCTATGTAGTGGGCTAGGAGTACATGAGATTACTGGGGAAATTTTCTAAGTCCTTGGAAGGGATCAACCTTTAAGTAGGAATGACTGGTGTGGTGCAGTTAGTAATTATCCTTGGGTGGGTAGATGCGTCCTGACGGTTATCTTAGTTTATCCTAAGTCTATCAAGCTGCTTAGTGTAGCCATTCATCCCCAGATATTACCGTAGGTCAAGTTTATGTCTTCTCTGGTTACCTTAATGATTGTATTGTTAAAGTTATAGGACTCACTCAGACTTATGTCTGACCCCGTTGTTTTTATCTTTTTTCCCAACCCTCAGGTCCTACGGTGGATCCTAGCGGTAGTAGAGCTTGATCGGATTGCTGTTCCAGTCTTGAGGAGCTTGGGTAGATGTAAAGCTCCAGTTATCCAGTTATCTTTTCTTTTGTTATGGCTATTGTATGAGAGAGTGGGATTATGTATTTCTTTATTTTGACGGATATTGTACTTGACTTTTATCATGGTTTTATGATGTAACCAGACATGTTTATTTCCGCTGTTATGAGATGATGTTTTAAATTTTCAAGTACTATTTATATCTGTCTTGGTGTAATTTTTCTGTTCTATATTCACTAAAATACTCCACCGATGCTATGGCATTCCCTTAGTGAGTGACCATAGCGGGCGTGGGGTGTTACAGGAACAGTTTGCAGGAAGCTATGGGCACAAGGTTGAATCTGAGTACAGCTTATCACCCACAGACGGATGGCCAGACCGAAAGGGTGAATCGAGTGCTTGAGGACTTGTTGAGACTTTGCATCTTGGATTTTGGTGGTACTTGGGAAGACCACCTTCCTCTTGTAGAATTTGCTTATAATAACAGTTATCAGGCAAGCATTGGTATGGCACCGTTTGAGGCTTTATATGGGAGACCATGCAAGTCACCTACATGTTGGTGGGAGACTACAGACAAGCTTATACTTGGACCTGACATGATTAGAGATACATCCGAGAAGGTCGAGTTGATCAGAAGACGAATGAAGGCAGCCCAAGACAGACAGAAATCTTATGCTGATAAGCGGAGGTCTGATTTGGAGTTTGAGGTTGGGGATATGGTTTTTGTGAAGGTTTCTCCTTTGCGAAATGTGGTTCGGTTTGGAGCCGTGGGGAAGTTAGCACCGAGGTTTGTCGGACCATTTCCAGTCATAGAAAGGATCGGGCAGATGGCTTATAGAGTAGAGTTGCCCAAGAAGCTTGCTGGAGTGCATAATGTCTTTCATGTTTCGCATCTCCGGAAGTGCTTGCATGAGTCAGCAGAGGTGGTTGAGCCAAGTGTTCTAGAAGATGTGGAAGTAGAGAAAGAAGCTACCTTGAGGAGAGCTCCGATTCGTATCTTAGGGACAGAGATCAAGAAGCTAAGGAATCGTGAGGTCCAGTTGGTGAAAGTTCAATGGGGTGAAGCCGAGGAAGACGCGACTTGGGAGACTGAAGAGAAGATGCGTAGGCTTTATCCATTTCTTTTTGAGGGTACACTCTCAATCTCTTTCTTTTGCTATCCATGTCTATCTAGTTTATCTAGTTCATCGTGTCTACCTTATCATGAGAACCCTAGGTAGAATCCTTTGGATGAAACATGTGTTTGAGACATGTTATGATTGATGGATGCAAGTGGTTGCAAGTGTTTGCAAGTGGTTACTCGTGGATGCATGATACACAGTAGGCACTAGATCGGCTCACACACTTCTCATATTGCATGTGCATGGGTGTTTATGCTTATTCATGGATGGAATTTTGTATGCTATCACATGGATGTTGCATATGGACGTATGATTGAGCACACATGTAGATATTATACATTATGTTAGGGATTTGCATACATATGGATACATTTCACTAACATATTTTGCATTGATCTTTGCATTAAATAAGTACATATACACACACCTCTGCATATGTTCATCCAGCATTTAGAATCTTGTAAGGACAATGATTGCTCGTGGATGATGCTTTGAGTAGATGGATGATTGGATGGTAGGATACGTTCTTCCTAACTTGAAGATTTCGGGGACGAAATCCTTTAAGGAGGGGAGAATGTAACAACCCGTATTTTCAATAACCTGTAATAACATAAATCGAGGCAGAATTTAATTTACAAATATGAATCAAGGGAAACGGGCTATGCCATTGCGTTCGTCTCGGAAAAATACGCGAAATAGAGTCCGAGTTTTCGAAAATCGGAGTCCGTATGACCCAGTTAAGGCCCATTGAAGTTTTCAGAAAATTCCATGTTGAAAACAGATTTAAATTTCAAATTAAAAACAGGGATTAGGGCTAATTGGCGTCAGGCGGGAAAACTCCCGCCAGGACCCACATGTCGACAGGCATGTCGACAGGGCCCCTAGGGAGTCGACAGCCCTGTCGACAGCCCTGTCGACAGGGGGTAGCCAGGCAAATCTGCCTGGCGCACCATTTTGGTTTGGGCTTGGTTGTATGGCCTGGTTCTAGAGAATTCCGAAATCTGACGGGCTAAAACTATTCTAGGGTTAATCCTAGGGCTTAAAACACTCTAATTCCCTATAAATATACCCCTAATCCTACCCTAAAGCCTCATTAATCAATCTAGCAACTAAACTATGTCAAATTGAATCCTCAAATGGCCTCCACCTAAAAACCCTAGCCTCCACTTCCCTCAAAGTTTAATCCTATAAAGATATGATGATCATACAACCTTTTCTATGTTGTATGAATGCTTAATAACTTGCATACTTCATTAAGTTGCAAGTTTGATTTGCTAAGTTTGTGTTTTTGGGATTTTTTGCAAAAGGGTTTTCTTATTTGAAGCTTTGTTTTGGGTTTTCAAAGGGCTTCTTCATCTTATTTGGTGGATTTGTGACTTGTTTATATTTGTAAGCCCTCTTACCTTCACTTTACAAACTCTAAAGTTATCATGTGGTGAAAGTTGAGATTTGTACATGTTTCATAAGTTATGCATGCTTATGCGAGTTTACTATGCCATGTTCTACATGTTTAATGGATTATGTATGCTTATGCAAGTTCACCTTACCATGTTGTACATGTTTTATAGGTTATGCATGCTTATGCGAGTTCACCTTACCGTGTTATGCAAGTTTTATGGGTTATGCATGTTTATGCAAGTTCACCTTACCATGTATGCAAGTTTTATGGGTTATGCATGTTTATGCAAGTTCACCTTACCATGTTATGCAAGTTTTATGGGTTATGCATGTTTATGCAAGTTCACCTTACCATGTTATGCAAGTTTTATGGGTTATGCATGTTTATGCGAGTTCACTATGACATGATTTGCAAGTCTAACATGTTATGCATCATTATTATGATATGTGAAGTTCATCATGTATGTTATGCCAAGTTACCTTTTATACCCTTATGCGTTATGACGAATATGTAAGCGATATAATGACGTTGGGGGGTTTGGGTAAACTTAAAAATACATGAAACTAAAAGATTGGGAATTTACCTATTAAGTTAGGTCTACCCCTTGGGAATTTACCTATTAAGTTAGGTCTACCCAAGTATATGTTAACTTGTAAATATGTTTTAAAGTGGACATGACATTAGATAACATGATATGGCCAACTCGAGGTTAGACCTAGTCGTGGTGTAAATCTTCCCAGGTAACCACAACGTGAGGTCTAATGTGGGTAGTTGGTCATGTTGCACCATAAGACCCGAGGTTAGACCTAGACGTGGTGTAAATCTTCCCAGGTAACCACGGATGTCTAATGTGAGAGGTTGGGTGCGTTAATTAATTAATGCCTCATGATTAGGGTTAAGTCATGGCCCACTAATACTTAACCAATAATGGGGATGCGAGGATTAGATGGGGTTAAGTGGTTACACTTAACTAATTTAATCCATGATTAGTGAGGGGTTAAAACCACACTTAACCCTCTTAGAAACCCTAGCAACGTGGTCTGTTCCAGCAGTAATCCCAGTTTGGTATCACCACAACCCTACAGCTAGGTTAGGGCGGGGCACGATTACTGGACGGATGTAAGCGACCAAAGCGACGGCTGAGTGGTACAGCGGTGCGGGTCCGGCGGGCTACGGACGTGCACGTAGTCCGATATTGGACAAACTCGAGGCACGGGTACCAGTAGGTTTAGACTGTGCATTATTGCTTAGGTGTCTGGGGTTGACACCCGAGGGCTTGATACACCCAAAGGTGGACCCAGCGCAGTCTGACTACATCCATGTGGGCCGTATGGACACCAACACTGGACGTGTTAGGTCTATAGGGAGCCGATCGACTAGACCGTTGGGCTGGACCTTATACTAAGGTCACTTCATGTTATTGGGCCAAAGTTTGGGCTAAGGGATCAAGATCTGTTTTGTGGGTTTGCTAGTACACTGTGGTGAAAAGTTTAATCTCATCTATGTGATGTCACCTTTATCTATTGCCAGTATGTTCATCTCAGTTTCCATCATGTTGTTAACTTTATTAGTTTATAGATTGATCGTAGTAGGGCTTACCAGTCTTTTTGACTGACCTGTTTTCTTTCGCTTCTTTCCTTCCGTTTCCCCCCCCCCCACAGGTTCTCAGGGAGGGGCTACATCTGCTTAGTGGATCTTTGGCTTGCTTGTTGGATAGCTCATGTATGGATCTGAGCTAGCTGTGGCTTATCTTTTATTTCTGGGGATTAGTACTGATGTTTTACCATGTATTTTGTTATCACGTATCTAGACTTATGTTGTATTTTGGATCATGACATTTTGATATTATGTACTTGACTATGTTGGTTTTCTGAGATGATGATGATGGGTTTTTATCTGCTACCGCTGCTTTACTTATATTTATTTTCATATATTCTGTCTTGCGATATCTCTGTGCATGTTTACCCTCACAATAACGCCCCTCCAAAGCTAGTACATTCTAAGGAGTGATCCTAGTGGAGGCGGGGTGTTACAGGCCGTGCTTTGATCATCAACCACAAGACTTTTCTTTTCAACAGAAGCCTTGATCATCTGCCACTTAGTCATGCCACACAGGCAATTCACTCTATGCGACTGATGTCCATCGATATACAACCTCTGAGCTCGTACGTCTCAGAGAAGGGCGTTAAGCAAGAGAATAAATTCTCCGCTGCCAAACAGATGTATATTTAATAGAGATCAATCAACACAGAATAAAATCCAATGTCGGACACACAGTCCATTTACAAGTTCGTTCTGGGTCTGAACGAAACCGGAGGCACTTTCCTCGCATATCCATCGATCTCCAAGTACGTCTAGATGATCACCAACTGATTCCCTCCTCTTGGGTGTAAAGCCCAATCAAGATCATCAATAATCATCCAAATGATGTGAAGTTTTTCGGTCTTCAACCACCGTCTTTATCTTCGACATATCGTCGAATCGATTATTCAGAATGGGTATAAACCCGGCCTTTCCGAATAACCCGCGTATATAATAAACACGTGTTACTCAAACACAACATACGCCTCATTCCAATTCAGAATATATTTTTATTCACAAAATCACATTCTTAGGGAAAGGTTCCCATTAATTTTATCAAAGATAAATTCTTCTAAATTTATTCTTTAATCTTCCTTGGGATATCATTTCAAACCATATTATGGTTTTCCAAACTAGTCGGGATTAGCGAACCACACCGAAGTAATTATTTATTTTATTTCCCAATCCCAACTTATTTATCCCATGGAGAAAAACTGGTAATACTCCATATCTAACACCACGGTGTTATCGGTAAAATTAATTATCATTTAACATTCAAATCTAATTAAAGATTTAACTATCGCCTGGAGCAAAACTGGTGATACTCCATTCTCGATCACTTTAATCTAATTAAAGATCCATTAAAACCCCACTTAGTTTTAATCTTCCCAAAAATCAATATCCTGTCTTTAACTGGGTTAAAGAACCAATGTCACCTAAACCACGATTCACGATAAACCCAAAATCACTTTCTATTGTTGATCGGGTTAAAGAACAAGTGTTATTCAAAACACCACTCACGATAAACCCCAAAAAACCAATTCAAATTCAATTCCAATTAAATACTAATTAACTGGACAATTTCACTAAATCATTTCTAAACTGGGTTCAAGAATAGTGTTATTTAAGACACCATTCGCGACGAACCCAAAATCCCATTTGATATTAAATACAAGGCTCTGAATAGAAAATATACCGGCTTATATTCAGTATCTAATTCTGAAACCAACAAATACAATAATGGAAATAACGATGTAAAATATATCTTTCAAATTTCCACAACCATATCTGTATAATCACGAAATCCAACATCGAAATATTCCGAAGATGATTTCGATTCAAATCCATACCAATTCACGTATTGGAAATTCTGATTATTTTTAAAACCACTTCAAATCTAGTTCAAAACTAGTTCATTTCGATAAAAATCTATTTTTATCTTTTCAAATATGGAATTTTTCATCCCAGTTTTTCACAAATCATTCCTTATGATTTTACACAAATTATTGGTATTTTTCATAATTTTATCAAGGCCCGTACAGTCGATTTTCATCAACGGCCATCGAACTGCACTTACAGCGACCTTTTCCAAATTTGATTTGGACATAATTCCAAATCCAACCGTTAGATTTCAAATCTCTAATGTTCGTTAGAAAGCACTTTTCGATACGAACCCAACGGTTCTGGTTTCAGGAGAATCCGAAGGTCAGATCTCCCGCAACGTCAATTCGAAGTCAATGATCGAAATTCACGAACAGCCGCAGCGCGAAGCGTTCTATTCAGGCCATTACATATATATAACATATATTTCGTCGATTTCAATTCAAAATGTATTTTATAATTCGTTTTAAATTCGTCTTCAAAACAATTTCAACTTCATATTCAATTTTAAGTCAAAATTGATTATTTCATATCATTAATATATAAATGATAATATTTTCAAAACGTTATATTTTGAAATCACTTCCTTTTTTATATTCATTATAAAAACGAATATAATCGATATAAATATCGTTCGTGTCAAAATGGCGCATATCTAATCAACACGGCTTTATATATTTCAATAACTTCTTTATTCTATTCAACAAATGAATATTTATTCTATTCAACACATGAATCTATATTTCTTTCAACACATGAATATTCTCAACACATGAGTATCGTCAACACATGACTATTTATTCTATTCAACACATGAATCTATATTTTATAATATTCTTTATTTTCCAAATTGGAATAAGGCCCAATCAATTACCATATATTGTTAATTATATGGATTCCATACAACACATGTATATAATAGCAGCGATAAATAATCAACCATCATCCAAAGTGCACCACACAACTGCATAAGCATCAAATATAAATAATTAACGCTTACACAGTCTGTCGACCAATCGATCGACATACAATTAAATAATTGGGATTAGTGTACGCCAAATATCATCCCAACACCCGTGTGGGGTTTCAAATCAACAAACACTGATTTTCATTTGTGCAGTTGGGCGATGTATAAAATTTATCGTCCCAATCAATATCCTTCAAATAGCTGTACATAAACAAACCATCCGGTTTATAAGTGAATATTTATTTATTCACATTCACGTTATAAATTATATTTTTAACGATAATTAATTTGTTTCAACACATGAATGCTTTATTATCCATTTCACATCAACATCACAAACAAACATCACAACACATCAAACAAGCATACAAGTCGTCCATGGTCTATGGACAACGGGTGTCAGGTGCTGCTAAGCACCGTCTGCATCCTAGTATATATTTTAACTAGAAAACAAGATTAAAGTGAGGAGTTCTCACCAACAAGCTAAACCAATACTCCGCGACTCTTCATATGTAGAAATCTTCACCGTTCTCTCATTTCATCACTTTCGTTGCCCGTATTCACTATATATATATATATAAAAATCCCATTTTTATATTGTTCCTATATATATATAAAAATTCTATTTTTACACCGCTACTATATAGATAAAAATTATATTTTTATCCTTATCACTATATAAAAATTATATTTTTATTCTCCATGTCTTCATATATAAAAATATCATTTTTACTTCACCATTTCAACTATATAAAGATCCAAACTTTTCTGATATAAAAATTCGATTTTTATACTTTAAAGATTCAATTCTTTTCTTGTTTCAAAATAAAACTTTTCAAATTAAAAATCCAACCTTTCATATATGATAAAAATCTCATCTTTCTAATAAAAATCTCGCCTTTTCTATAATAAAAATCTAATCTTTATTTAAATGAAAATCTAAACTTCATACGAATAGAAATCAAATCCTTATATGTTAAAAATATAAATAAAAATCAAAGCTTTCTATGTTAAAAATATAAATAAAAATCAAAGCTTTCTATGTTAAAAATTTAAATAAAAATCAAAGCTTCCTATGTTAAAAATATAAATAAAAATCAAAGCTTTCTGTGTTAAAAATATAAATAAAAATCAAAGCATTCTATGTTAAAAATATAAATAAAAATCAAAGCTTTCTATGTTAAAAATTATACCTTTTCATCATTATATAACTTTCAGATTTTTAACTTGCCATTACATAATAAAAACTGAAAAACAAATAAATATATATAAATTATATAAAAACTCACTAAAATCGAATTCGTGGGCTGTCGAACTGAGGTGGAGGGCTCGAGGTGTTGTAGAAGCAGAGAAAGGAGGAGCAGAAGGTGTGGTGGTCGGGGAGTGGCGGGCACGGCCAACGGTGGGCTCAAATGGGTGGTGGCGGCCTGAATTTGTGGGTTTTGGGCTATGGGGCGTGGGGTACTTCGAGGTTGGAGAGGGAGACGATGGGGGGAGGTGCTGGAGCATGGTTGGAGGGGGAATCGGAGGGGCACGCGGCGGTGCATGGAGCGGAGGGCGGTGGCGACGAGATCGATGGGGGGGGAACGATTTGGGGATAACAGTTTTTTTAATTTAAAATGAGCATTGACTGGAGAGGAAGGATGGGGCCTTAAGTATATATAATTTATATATCATTTATTATTTCTAATTTCCTAAAAGCAACTTTTTATTTTCAACTCGATATTGAACCCACCGACTATAATCCCTCACTAATTACCCTCATTCCAAACACAATGGGATATGTGTTGTAAGCTGATTCGACTATTTCGATCAGTTTTCGTCAAAATCAAAATAAAACTCTATATATTGAATTTGAACGCACATTTCAATTTACCGGGGCGACATACTAACTCTAAAAATTCCCAAAAAATATTTTCAAGCTTCGTATTGACGATACGGTCCTAACGAAACCAATTTCGTCAAATTCCGAGACCATTTGAAAAATGGCCATTTTCCAGTCGATTAAAATCACCTAAAACTGGTCAAACACGTTTTCCTTTGCTACGTTCACATATTGACTCAGAAAACTATGAATTTTGAACCCTAGCAATAATTTGACATCACGGATCCAACAAAAGTGGTTTCGTCGAAAACCGAGGTCGTTTGCAAAATTTCCATTTTTAAGGGCCAGAATTCCACGACTATTCTGAATTTTCAACTGGACATAACTTTTAATTCCCGCTATGAAATTTCAATCATTCGGATTCGTTGGAAAGATATTCTCAATTAGATTCTAATATTTTTGGTTTCACTAAAATCCGGTTTATTTTGCACCCGGTACATTCATTTGAAATTTGAAATCGAATTTTCGAACTACCGCGCCATTTTCAATTCCTTATATAATTAAAATAAAATATTTATATTCTAATGACGCTCTATATAAATGTTATACTTCTATTTCTATTAAAAACAAATTTCTCGTCGATATTATTTAAAATAATTCATTTTAAATAATCAAAATGCGCTAAAATTGCGAAAATAAAATTTTTAAATTGGCTCAGAATTTCCGGGGTGTTACATCATCGTCGAGGGCTGCACTGCTGAGCTTATCTAGAGTGATTCAGAAGCAATCGCTGCTTTATATAATTTCAAATGATGAGTTGAAATCATTTAAATCAACTAGAATCGATCATCGAAATAAAATGGTGAGTTAATTCTCATACTTTTCTGAACTGCCGTGATGTGTTAAATTCATATGATTATAATTTACAATCGATAATACAAAAACTGGATGATTGGATGCTATGGATGCTATTGATTGGTTATTATTTGTTATTGATCGACGATTCTAATATGATATTATAAATTGTTATAACGAGCTGTGATGCAGGGAAGAACAAGTTGGAGGGATCCGACCGGATTCCTCAAATAATGTGTGTTATTTATTTTTATATTGTTTATATATGAACTGTCTGAACCCTGTTGATGTTAAAACCTGCTTGATTGTTGAATGTTGAATTAAATTCAACGTTGTTATTATTTGAATCAATATACGGTTTTGATTGAGGGATTAGCAGCAAATGGCCTAAAATCCACCATTTTTTTTTAAATGTTGATTTGCCATTTGGTGAATTAATGAAATTAAGTTATAAAATTTATTTTATAACTGAAGCAGGGTTTCTAATTATATTTTGTACATTATGATAAAGTTTTAAATCGATATTATAAATTGGGTTTTTATAAAATATTATAAAATGATTTCATAATAAGGATTTGACATTAAATCAGTTTTTATGCAAATAAGGAAGTATTAACCTACAGGTTGAAGATTTGGATAATTGTTTTAAGAAGAACAATTAAAGTGATTTTATTGGATTAATTATGTTAATCTAATAGAAAGAAATAATTGAAATTAGTTAACCATTAACTAATGGTTTGAAGTTGACCAAGTCAACTGTTTTATTTATAAATGGTTATTATTTATTTTATTTTCAAATAAAGTAAAAATAGTTAAATAAATGGTCGTCTAAGTTTAATTATATAAGTTAACTTCTAATGTACGATGTTTAAAGATTTATTAAGGCAATTAGTATGGTTTAATGATTTTAATTTAAATTGTTATTAACTAATTAATTTTAGTTAGTAAGGAAGTGAACAGTTTTACTTTAGCAATTTATGAAGTTAATTATTATTTTAATTAATGATAATTAATGTGGTTATTTCTTAAATGAAATTCATTTAAGATGGTAACTAAGTTGGGAATGAAGTTTTAATTGGATATTCGGCTAAAATAAAATTTAAAGGCGGCGTTTACTCAAAAAATTAAATTAAGTTCAAGTGACTAGAATCAGAAAGGAAAGGTCGAAAGAACAAGAATACAAGATGAAATGGCTTTTAGGTAGAGGAGTGAATAAATGAAGTCTTAATTATAAATCCAAAGTTTTATGATGTAAGAGGTTTTGGTAAAGTACTAGAAAAGGATTATTGTAATCCAAGTTAAGGAGGAAATTGGTTTTATACCGTTGAGTTAATAATATTTATCGATATTCCAAAGTAAAGGAATTTTGTGAATATAAGTAATATTTTCAAGGGTGCGTTTTTACATGTCCCTGTTAACTTTTTAAATTAGGCTAATATCCGGTCATAAACTTATTGTGAATTTAGTCCCTATTTTTCAAAAATTCAACAAAAAAAATCACGGAAATCCGTAATTAATTAAAACAATTAATCGTAAAAAAAATCATGTGGAAAAAACATCAAAAACCACATCAAAATCAAGAATTACATGAAAATCAACGAAATGCAGTAAAATGCATCGACATATGCATATAATTCAATTAGTTGCATACATGTATGCATTTATTTCAATTTCGCTTCAAAACTGCAGTGTAAATGCATACATGTATGCTCATACTTTGAAAACATGCATCTTCTGATGCATTTATTTAAAAACTATATAAATACGTACAATTTGTTTAGTTTTGCACATATTTTGACATATATGCAGTAATACACAAAAAATGCATATATGTATGCAGTTATTAAACAGGCATGCGTAAATATGTGCATGTGTATTCAAATAGTTGCAAATACGTATGCAACTATAGGCAATAGTTGCGCACATATATGCAACTATTTTTTTTCTTTGTGTGGACTTCTGAGATTATTTCCAGATTTTAGATTTTTTTTTTTTATATATGACAGTGCCTTTTTTTTGCAAAACACGTAAACACGCAAGAACTTGAACAAAAGGCGGAAGTAACTGGAAATAAGGCGGGCGGCAAGCAAAACAGGGACCGGGATTAAAAATAAACATGAAGGGGACGTGAGCCGCATGAAGTTTGAAAATAGGGATGTGAGGCTAATGTTCACTATTTTCAAAGTAAAGAGGGGAATTTAGCAAATACGATTATCTTAAAGGATTTAGAAGAGTTCTGTTTTTCAATTAACGAAGACAAAGTTGATTATCGAGATAAGTGAATGAAATTGATGAACGATTTCAAAGATGGATAGAGTTAATGAATAATTTGGATAATAAAGACCTGAGCTGCTAATATACTTGACCATACTATTTTGAATTGATAGTCAAAACACCAACTATCAATGATATATTATTGGACCTTTTTGACGTGTCGTTTCAGAGAGACAGGGATGGGGACTAGACCCAAAACCACTTCGAATCAACGTTGCATACGAAACTAATCTGTAGGGATATGCATGAAGACGGAGTAAAATTCAAGGGTTGTTCTGTTATAGGATATGGCATTCGGTTTGTCCAGATGCAGGATAACTTGTATGGACGAATGTCTGACAGCGTATGCCTAACGGATCACATAAGATGATCTTTTCAAGGTATTACGTTTGGTATCAGAGAAATTTGTTTTTCTTAGCTTTTTATACCTGTAATATTTTTGGGAAGATCAACTAGTGATGGGTACAACGATGTGGCATTCAAAGTGAATGGTGACAAGATGTTCTAAAAAGGTAAACGTAGCCTCAAGCCTCACAACCGGTAAATGAGAAAAATCGTGTAGGCAACATGGCTAGGTGGGTCATTCCCAAGAAGGGTATATTGTCACTGATCTAGAGAAAATTCATTTCATTCTTCTTTTTATCCCTGGAACGGTCATGTCGGTACCAGCCATTGGTGACAATATATTTGATACACTTAAGCGAAATGAATGGTCGGTCATGTGTGGTCGGGTTGCAAGATGTTCTTGTTGAACCCCAGTGTATCCCTTCTAGAGTACACTGATCGGAAGGTGGTCTCATACCTTGTCATAGTTCAAATCCAATCTCCAGTAAATACCCTACAATTTTTGATTTTATATTATGTATGTGGTTATTTATTTGTGATTTGATAGGCACTATTATAATATCACTGCATTTTGATATATCAAAAAGGTTTTGGGTTATAATAAGGTAAAAACCGTCTTTGTTTATGTGTGGGTTGGTCTTACTATTACATTTTCTTTCAAAAGGGTTTTCTAAAGTTAAGCAAGTTGTTTGCCATGCGAATTTACCACTGATGCTATTCTAGACTGATCCAGGTGAATTTTGCTTTGCATCAAATGTGCTCGGGTCTGACCGAGTATATTTCCAGGTTAGGTTTCATTTGGAGTTTCAGAAGAGGAGCTGGAGTCGAGACATATTCCTATATTTTCTGGTACTAGTTTAGTTTGCTGTGTATATTGATTGATATAAATGTATACTTTGATGCTGTAATCATATATACATAGTTTTCTCTTTGAATAAAGTATTATTGATTATTATATTTTGTCTGTTCCACTGTGACACTCTGATCTTCTTATTCTTCTATTCTAATATTTCTTAATTTCTTCCCTCACCCTCTAACTTCTTTCTATTAACAATCTGCTTTCTATGTAATTTGAGTTGACATGGGTTGTTAGACCTCGGCTTAAACTATACGGAAAAAGAGTCGTTACAAAACCAGACTACAAAAGTTTAAAAGTATTTGGGTGTTTGTGCTTTCCTTATCTAAGTCCCTACAACTCATATATTTTACAATTTAGATCAGCACCTTGTACTTTCTTGGGTATCCAATGGATACAAAGGGAATGATTGTCTTAATAAAAATGGTAGTGCCTTTGTATCAAGACATGTTACCGTCAATGAACAGGAATTCCCTTTTAATAAGGAGGAAATAAAAACAACAAGGAAGATATATAACCCACAGTGTTATATGCCAGCTGTACCTAATACATTAGATAATATAGTATATATTCCAGGCCAAACTGCAGTAGACTATCAACCACTACATGTAGAAGATAAAGAAGACTCAAAACACATAATATCCTTAGATGGATCAAGTGGTATTTTCAAATCAAAATTATTCAATACTACTATTGACTCAGGAGAGCCAACTACTTTTCAACAAGCTAATGCTAAGTAAAGAATGGAAATATGATATGTGTGAGGAGTTTAATGCCTTTATAAAAAAAATACTTGGAAACTTGTTGAAAAACCAAGCAATAAAAACATTATTGGATGCAAGTGGTCATTTAGATTAAAAAAGAATGCTGATGGAACAATTTATAAATACCAGGAAAGTTTAGCAGCAAAAGGCTACTCACAACAGTGTGGTTTTTATTTCATTGAAACTTTCTCACTTGCTGTCAAGCCTTTAACCATTAGGATTGTACTAATAATTTCCATATCTAAAAACTGGACTATCAAAAAATTAGATGTGAATAGTGCCTTTTAAATGGTGACTTATAGGAGGAAGTGCACAAGGAACATCCAGAAGTGTTCAAAAAACAAGGAAAAGAGAACTTTATGTGCCAATTTACAAAGCCCTGTAAGGACTGAAATAGACACCAAGAGTGTGGTTCAACAAATAGAAGACAAAACTAAGTAAACTTGGATATCAACCAACAAAACCTGACAACGCTTTATCTACAAAATTTACTGTATCACTATTACCTATATACTAATTTATGTTGATGACTTTATAATTACAGTTAACAGAAAGGGAAAGATCAGAAGGACAATCCCGCGTTTAAGTGCTGAATTCTCAATAAAAGATCTTAGTGACCTTACATATTTCCTAAGAAATTAGGTAAATGGAGCATCAAGTTAAGAGATATATCTAAGTCAGAAAAAATATACATGTGAACTTCTCACCAAATCTAAGATGGATAAAGATAATCCTATTGCAACTCCTATGATGAGCAGTCTATAACTATCTAAGACTAGAGGTGAATATATAGCCAATGAAAAGCAGTATACAAGCACTATTGGAATTTGCAATATGCAATAATTACAAGACCTAACATTATGTTTAGTGTAAACAGGGTCAGCCAGTAAATGCAATGACCTCTAGGTGAACATTGGATAACAGTTAAAAGAATGTTAAGTTGTGTTAAAGGCACAATCAAGTTCATATTGTGGTTACAATCTAGCAACACTCTCAACATAAATGCATATTCAAACTTAGGCTGGGTAAATGATCATGATGATCGAAAATCTACAAGTGGATACTATGTTTTTCTGTGAGAGAATCCGATATCACGGTGTGCCAAGGAACAAGTCACTGTGTCAAGATCTAGTACTGAGGCCGAACATAGAAGTATAACTAGCACTACTGCAAAGATAATGTGGATTCATTCATTACTAAGTGAGTTAAAAGTGAATTGTGATGGCATAGCTACTATATGATGTGATAACATGGGTGCAATAAGACTTACAATAAATCAACTACTTCATTCCAAAACAAAACATATGGAATTGGATGTGTACTTCATGGGGAACAAGTCAACAAAGGAAAATTAAACATAACCCATATGCATTCAGCTCATCAAGTTGAAGACATACTCACAAAACCTTGTCGAAGCTTAGCTTCGATCAACCAAGGGATAGGCTCTGCATAGAGGAAGTCAACAGAGAAGTAGATGATTGAACAACAGAGAATCACGCCAAGACCATCAGAAAGCATCAAATCAATGTCAAATCACCATACATAGCCAGGCTTATTAGATTTGACATAAACTCTAGCATACTTCTACGATTTGCTCGAGCCCTTGCTGGTTTAACCTCTCTCAACAAATCACAAGCAACCTCAAGCAAACTCTACTCAAGGATGCCTGGATTTGTCTTTCATGGAGGACTAAGATATGGTGTATCCTTCCATCTATAAGTTATTCATAGCAGCAATGCAATTTTTTCTCAAAAGAAATAAACCCTAATCGACTACTAGGTTTGAGGGGGAGTATCGAGAGAATGACCATGTTAGGTGTAAAGTATGATGTTTTATACTTTAGTCTTGTGGACCAAATTGTATCTGGTGTTCAGGGATGAAGCCCATTTATAACATTAACGTGTATAAATACTCATTATATTACATTCTATCAAGTATCGAAAGTTTATGCAATTACAATACCTCTTCTTCTATCTCAATTCATTCCAAATTCTTTACATTGTTCATTGAATTCGTGGCATGAAAATATTTAGTTCACTACGTCAATCATTCACAATAGAAATCTCTTGCGATCTTATTAAGAGAAATAGAAAGTCTAATTCGTCAACTTGTTAGATATATATGTATGTGTAACACCATACACTTTTCTGCTCCTAAATTTCGAAAAACATCGACATCCAAGCATGGAGCATGTAAATCTAGTACCTGCAATAAATAAGCATGAACATAATCAAAGTACGAAAAGACAACTGATAGCGGAAACAAAATAGGATAAACTAGTATTAAATCAAGTAACTATTGTTTTCAAAGTAAGTCACTTTGCCAATACCGAGCATGAGAAAGAACGAGAACCGAAAACCAAACCTAAACACCTATTAGAAACCGACCTTCTCTAGAAAACCTAGGTGGTTGTAATAGGGAAGGGGGTCAGAACAACAAGATTCTAGTGAATAGGAAATGTACAACACATATGTATCTCGTTTTGTTCAACCCAAGATGTATGCCTATCATGGTTAGTGATTCTAGCACAACCTTGTAAAGTTTACGCACGACTGTACCACTCTTCCCAAAGTAGTATTCCCGAAGTATAATACCGACATAAGACATTTTACTCATATATTTATGAAGTTTTTATACCAGAGCATGGCTGGTTATTTAATTGCAGTTAGACCCCTACCAACTGGGTTTCAATATATATATATATATGTATACACACACTTTCATTTACTCTTATTATTCCATGAAGATTTATCTAACATTAACATAAACTAGAGGGCACTAGCTACGGGCCCTACTAGTTAAGGCTTCCGTTGTTCACGCATATACCCTTGCCTCGCATAAGGTGAGAGGTGGTATTTTATCGTTTTCTATACCTTCTGGCCGACCTTAATAGATAAACACCGTAGCCTCTTATTACTTCTCGTAGGATAGGTAATCATATCTGACGTTTTAGTTTCTAGGTTTGCCTAGGCCTATACACACTTGTCATTTAAGACCCCTAAACTGAAAGACTTATTCCCAAGTGGACTCCTCAACCCTAGTCGCTTAAGTCCTAGGCAACGGACTATACGCGAAGGCTATTGGTTCATACCCCATTTGCCTTTAATATTTTTCCGTATTTGGGATAAAACGGGCTATGTTATTAAGTTACTCTCATTTAGTTTCTATACACAGAAATGCCATACGTACAGGGTTCATCATCAACACGGGTTAATATGGTTAATAATACTTTACATTATTAACCTACTAAGTCCAACTCAAAAAATTAAAGGTTTTATATTAACTAGTTGAGGACAAGGAAAGTTATATCCTCTTTGCCCTAGGATAATTATTTAAATATTTCCCTAATTGGGACTTAGTATTTAAACGACAATTCAATACCCACAAATCTCCTTTTCTTTTACTCATAGGTTTATTTCCATTTATGACCATAACGGTCATATTTTCCCTAAGACAACCTTAATTCTGGATATCCTTATTTTATCAATCCCGAAATATATATTTGTTGTACCCCAACAAACCATTACTATTCATGTTTATTTATTTATTCATTTGCTTGTTTATTTAATATATGTATATTTATTTATATATTTACGCACTAGGCCACTCACATTAAGTTGACCGCTTGTGGATGCTGGATTTGCCGGCCGGTTCCGGGAAGACTTCTACCACAAGTCAAACTTAACCTCATGACTTAGTACATTTATATTTATGCATTAGACCCCTCACATTAAACCGACTACCTTTGGATACTTGATTTGGCGGTCGGTTTCGGGCAGACTTCTTCCATAAATTAAGCTTGACCTCATGTCTAAATACGGTTATAATTCAAATTTCCCTAATTGGGGTTTACAACATTTATCCTGATTGATTTTAGGAATTGTAACCATTTTCCTATCACATTTATTTTCTCCAATCAATATTGGTTACAATGGGTATTATTGATTTATGGTCCTATCTATGGCAATTAATTATATTGATTGCTACAATTGGTCACCATAAATATATATCAGTTCAATATGGATTACATTTACATAAAATTCCATAATCGAATATTATCCAAACATTCAGACATTCAAATATTCAATACAATGTATATTTTACTGTTTTACGTTGATTTGGACGGATAATATGTATATATTTATATTTTATGTTTTCGTATGGTCAAGGTAGTTATTATTATTATTAATGTTTTGGTTTAGTTAATAACCAAACATTCCTTTTTGCATTCAATCTTGTTTAAAGGTTTCAAATCTCACAAAAGACCGTTAGCCGTAATCATTGTAAATTATGCCTAATTAGTGTAATTGACATATTTCAAAATCACAGGAAATATATGTAAATATATAATTTTGGAATAGTTGATGCAAATTACACACACATATATATATATATATATATATATATATATATATATATATACATGTACAATTGCACCCCTTTTCCCTTTTTGATCCTTTATATCATATCTCTTGTGATTTCAAAATAATGCCTTTTTTATTCGGAGGAGAAAAATGACGTACTTATAATGATTAAGCCAAAACCCAACTGTATTGAATACAAACAAGCATATTTCTTTTAATATTATAATCACATAATTTACCAGTTGTATCTTTTTTCCCAAATTCACATACCTTATTATTCAACACTGAACTAAAGATCTGGAATGTACTAATTGGTGTCTAATGAGACTGATTTCCATATCTACAGTTCTGTCCAACAACTACAGCATATTTTATAATATAACAGTAGGAACATATGTGAACAAGTTTAAGGATCTTGCAACTGATATTATGCATAACCATGACTTACAACTCACAAGTTTTAACAATGTTTATAATCAGATCTGAAGGTAGTCAATCAAATTACAATAACTAAGTGAACAGATCTGATAGAGATGTAAGAATACAAGAAGAGAGGTGTGACACCCCACGTTCGTTAATGTCACTCATTAAGAGAATTCATTAAGTTTAGTGAAGCATTATTGGTAAACAGAAATAGAAACTTTACAAGAAGATATAAAATAGCAGCGGAAAAAAAACAAACTTTATTAATCATAAAGCATTGTGGTTCAAAACATCATATGTATGAATTACATAAAAACCAGTACACCATAAAAACTTCTATTTTGTACTTAAATATCAGAGTACAAAATAAAAAAAGCATAATCCCTAAATAAAACATAGCCATAGTAGCAAGGATAGAAGCTTGAGCAATACATCTAAGCAATTCTAGCAAAAATACATCAGAATCCTGGTCAAACTTGAGTATTCCCACCCGGAGAACTTTGGGGGGGGGGGGAGGAGGGGGAGGGAAACAGAAGAAAGAAGAGGAAACAAAAAGGGTCAGACATAAAGGATGGCGAGTCCAGTTACTTTTAGCAAGTAAATAATTAAAAGTATCATAACAGGTATATAAAGTAGATAAGAAAAATAACACCATAAAAAGGCGGGTATGACAAGGTAAACATGATAGAGTGTATACGCTTCTCTAATGATTACTCTGATTCTCTGCATCGATACTAGTATAACCCGAATGAGATGATCCCATCAACTATAAGATGGTAGACTTAGGCATACGTCCAGATGTACCCTAACAACTACCCTAATCGATCGGCTTACTACTCTTTAGATACACTGTGTCGGCCCCACAGTAGGGGGTATCACTACCTAAAGTGGCAACCCTTCGTGATGTGCACAACCATAACTATTGGTGTCACGGTCGTCTTGTCCCCTTCTGTTCGGACATGCACGCACATGTCCTGGTCAGTTTGTGCCGCCCACACCATCCTCCACGTTTGGATCTCTTACAATCATCCCAGTAGGCGTGTCCTAACTCCAACCTAGGGCGGAGTACTCGTCTGACACTGTTCTATGGGTTACTGACTGAAACAGATCCCACACACAAGATGATACAAGCTCTCCCTCTTGTCTTGTATCCCCACTAGGATTTCCACAGGTTATGTATACCTATTCGTGTCTTTAATTACATAACCCCATCATTTCTACATGTTATGCTTACCTAACGGTGTCTTTAATTAAATAACTCCAACCAGTTAAGTTTGTAGGCCTATATATAAATATTATCCACCCTACCCAAATTTACTTAACCCACCCACTGTTTCAACCAAGTTTACTTAACCCCTATTCAAGTTCATATTTATACAATCCATATGGATTCAACTAGGTTAAGTATTCCAATTCATTACCATGTCAGTTTGTCATTATAATGTGCTGGACCTCTCACATTAAGCCTACCACTTGTGGATGTTGGATATGTCGGTCGGTTCTGGGCAGACTTCTTCCACAAGTCGGGATTAACCCCGTGTCTCCGCGCGTCTCGTATTTGTGCACCTAGACCTCGCACATTAGATTCTCCTCTTGTGGTTATACGGCGGTTCCAGGAAGACTTCCACCACAAGTGTAATCTAACCCCATGTTTAGGCGCAGTTACAGTTTCTAATTACTGTAATTCTAGGCATTTCATTATTAGCTAATTTTACCTATGTCGTTATAGGTTTTCATGCCCCTTTTCCCAATTATGTTCATAATGAATTATATGCCCTAAATTCATATTCATAACCATTATTCGAATGCCTAATTTCCCTTTTACAAGTTATGCCCAATTTCAATGTTTTTCCCCTCGTTCCCCGTTTAATGTGTTTGCATATTGCAACGGCATGCCTAGGCTCGAAAGCAGCCTGGCTATATAAAATAAAAGGGAAAGGATGAAGGGAAGATGGTAGAAACGATTATACTAGCAAAATTGACATAAACCCATAGTGGCATATTGATAATATGGGCATATAAAAGCAGATCCGGTGAACATGAGATGACGGAACTGATTCCAACATAACAGTGATGTCATAATAGGCATGATAAGATCTAAATAATAATTTAGATGTCCAACTAGTAACATATCCAATACAAGGTGATCTAAATAGTGAATTAGATCTAAAATCAAAGGTAGATATGACATAATAAAGGTTAAGATCCAAGTCATAGTTATGTCAGAATATCATGGATTCACAAGTTATTATAAATTTGATATGATTCAACCAGTCATAGGCATATATCCAAATTACAGTCATATCCTGTTTTGCTTTTTAATTATTTAATTCTAAAAGTAACATAAACTCACAGTGTTTGGATATAGAAAGATAGAAGAAGAATAGCAAAGGTTGAATCACAGATCTACACTTCAATAACTTGATTGCAGAAGAAGGAAAAGGTTTGATTTAGTATGGGCATCGATAGCATCTAGGCCTCCATTATTTTTCAGTGTAGAAAACAAGAGAAATGGAGCCATATTTATAGCCGCCAGCCTCCAAACCCTAACGGCCACATCTGCCCTAGTGGGGTCGATCCCCCTTCTGGGGTCGACACCCCCTTAAGGGGTTGACACCCCTCGGGCAGGAATTTTTCCGCTCTCCGAAATTCTGATTTTGAACGTTTTTCTGATTTTCTGAATTAAATATATATATATATATATATAATTCTCTTGCACGTATACAAACTTCAAACCTTTATAACTTCTCCATACGTTGTCCGTTTTGTGCAAACCAAAAGTATATCTTGACCAGAAGTTCGAGGCAGACGCAATGGCGTAGTCCGTTTCCCTTTATTATGAATATTAAATTAAATATTCTTTAATTTATCCTCTTTAGTGTTGTTAAAATTACGGGGTGTTACATTCTCCCCTACGCAAAGGATTTCGTCCCCGAAATCTCTAAGTTAAGAAGAATGTATATCCTACCATCCATCACCTATCTACTCATCCACCAATCAAAGGCATCCATTGTTCTTAAAGACTTCTAATGCTTATATGAACATATGCAAAGGTGTGTGTATATGTCCCAATACATATGCGAAGATCAGGCGGTCCACTGATTCAGTCGACCTCCTTAATGCAATGTGTGTTAGTTCCATGAATCCAACATGTATGCAATAATCCTGTTATAAATTTTAAGTTCTGTGAAGGTGCACAATCATCCGTCCAATTGCAACATTCATATGATGATACATCCATTTCCATCCATTAAAAGAAGAAAAATGCACACACATCCATATGCAGTATGAGAGTATTTGAGCCGATCTAGTGCCTAATGTGTGTGTATATGTATCCACGAGCAACCACTAGCAAACACTTGCATCCACTTGCATCCATCAAACATAACATGTCTCAAACATATGTTTACATCCATTGGATTCCTACCTAAAGGTCGAAGATTCGATCGATAGGACATACTTAAATGATAGAAACAAGCATAAATAAAAGCTTTGGAAAATGAGTTAGGAACATTCCCTCAAAAAGAAAAGGGTACAAAGCGCGAATCTTATCTTTAGTCTCCCAAGTCACATCTTCTGGGTTATCTCCCTATTGAACTTTCACCAACTTGACTTCTCAATGGTGTAGCTCCTTAACTTCTGATCCAAGAATATGGGAAGGAACTCATCCGACTATCGCCTCCCGTTCCACCTCTACTTCCTCCAATATACTTGGCTCAAATACTTCTGCAGTATCATACAAGCACTTCCGTAAATGAGAAACATGGAAAATATCATGAACGCCGAATAATCTCTCTGGCAGTTTTACTCTATAGGCCATTTGGCCAATCCTTTTTGTTATGGGAAATGTCCCTACAAATCTTGGCGCTAATTTCCCTACAGATCCGAAGCGAACCACATTACTCAAAGGTGACACCTTAATGAAAACCATGTCTCCTTCAAATTCAATGTAAGTCCTTCTCTTTTCTGCGTAGGATTTTTGCCTATCTTGAGCGGTCTTCACTCGTCGTCTAATAAGATCAATCTTCTCGAACGTTTCTCTAACCATATCTGGTCCAAGTAATAGCCTTTCTATAGATTCCCACCAAGAAGTTGGTGACCTACAGGGTCATATGTATAATTCTTCGGAGGGTGTCATGCCAATGCTAGCTTGATAACTATTGTTGTAGGCAAACTTTACTAAAGGAAGATGCTCTTCCCAAGTTCCTCCGAAGTTTAGGATACACAACCTCAAAAGTTCCTCAAGAATTCTGTTCACCCTCTCCGTCTGTCCATCGGTCTAAGGATGATAAGCGGTGCTTAAACATAACAGTGTACCTAATGCTTCTTGCAAGTTCCTCAAAAATTCACTAGTGAAGATGGGGTCACGATCGCTTACGGTGCTGGAAGGTACACCATGAAGACGGACTACCTCACGAACATAAATTGCTATCAACTAAGCTGCCGTTCTCTTACTCTTAACTGGAAAGAAATGAGCGCTCTTAGTAAGTCTATCTACTACGACCCAAATACTGGTATTGTCTTTCTTTGATCTAGGCAAACCATCTATGAAATCCATAGAGACGCTCTCCCACTTCCATTGTGGAACCTCCAAAGGATGAAGTAAGCCACCGGGCTTCTTTTGCTCAGCTTTGACTTGTTGACAAACCACACATTGAGAAACAAACTCTGCACATCCTTCTTCATTCCAGACCAAAAGAAAACCCTCTTTATATCCCTTTACATCTTATTACCGCCTAGATGAATAGTCACCTTAGAATGATGGGCTTCTTCTAAGACTATCTTTAACAAACTTCCAGTTTGGAGAACACAAAGCCTTCCATCTCATCGCAATCACCCTTTATCGTCAATGGAATATCTATTGAGGTGACTAGAAGTCTCCCCTTTTATGAGCCTATCCATGATGTCTGAAATATGTGGACCATCTCGCTGCGAAGCTCCCATCTGATCCATAAGAGTAGGTCATATCTCTAGCGATGCAAACAAACCAGGCAATAACTCGGTGGAGGGTCTAAAGTCAAAAGTTGATATCAACTCCAAGATTTTCCTTTCCACAAACAGAGGACTTAAGTCCATCCTCTACCTTCTTAGTGCATCTGCCACCACATTACCCTTGCCGGGGGTATAAGCAATCTCAAAATCATAAGAAGCTGGCAAGTCCATCTACCTTTGTTGCCTTAAATTAAGATGCTTCTACGAGAACAAGTACTTGAGAGATTTGTGACCAGTGTACAACTCGAACTTCTCTCCAAGTAAATAATGACGCCGAATCTTAAGTGCAAATTCTATGGTAGCTAGCTCTAAATCATGGACAGAGTAGTTCTTCTCATGAACTCTTAGTTGTCTACCCCCAAAACATAAACGTTTCCCTCTTGCATCAGAACCGCACCAAGCCATGTACCACATGCATCAGCGTATACTGTAAACACTTTATTCCCATCGGGCAAGGTCAAGACTGGGGTTATTGTCAGAGCCCTTTTTAATCGTTGGAAAGCAACATCACAATCTATATCCCATGAAAACACAAAATTCTTCTTCGTCAGCCTGGTGAGTGGGGCAAATATCTTTGCGAAGTCCTTAATGAACTTCCTATAATAACCTGCCAATCCAAGAAAGCTTCTCACCTCCGTTGCATTCTTCGGAATTTGTCAATCTTGAACTACAACTACCTTTGCGGGATCCACTGCTATCCCATCTTCAGAAACCACATGCCCAAGAAATCTCACCTCTTTTCTCAAAAAATGGCATTTGGAGAACTTTGCCTTAAGCTGATGCGTGCGAAGAGTTTTCAAAACTTCTCTCAAATGATGGTCATGCTCTTCTTCACTCTTTGAGAAGATCAAGATATCATGAACAAAGACCACGATAAATTTATTTAAAAACTCCCGAAACACTCTACTCATCAGATCAACAAAATAGGCGGGTGCATTCATCAACCCAAAAGGCATAACTAGACATTCAAAGAAACCATCTAGAGTCCTAAAAGCGGTCTTGTCTATACTGTCCTCAGCCACCCTCAACTGATGAAACCCCGTAACTGATGAAATCCCGTGGCCAAGTCTAACTGAGAGAATACCGACGCACCAACTAATTGGTTAAACAAGTCATTTATCCTAGGAAGTGGGTGCCTGTTCTTCTTAGTGAGTTTGTTCAACTCTCTATAGTCCACACAAAAGCGAAGCGAACCATCGGCTTTAGTCGCGAATACAACTGGAGCACCCCATTCAGATATGCTTTGCATGATAAACCCTTTCTCAAGTAGCTCCCTTACTTGCTTGCTAAGCTCCCTCCTTTACCTTAGAGCCATATGGCGCACAGGTAATGCAACTGGCTTTGCATTGTCCACTAAATATATACGAAAATTGATCTCACGCCTTGGAGCTAAGCCCCTTACCTCATCATAAACATTAGAATAATCAAGGACTGCTGGAACAGATTACAGATCATCGATAGATGCATTTAGAGACTCTAGGAAATTAAGCATAATAGACTCTTGCGGGTCGCAAGAAATCTCGAGGGTCCTCCCATGGCAAGTCAAAAGTCTAATGACCCTCTTCCTACAATCTAGAATGGCACCATACATGGTTAGCCAATCCATCCCTAGAATCAAACCATAGCCCATAAAACCAAGCACATATGCATCGCATTCAAATTCGACACCTAAGAGAGATATTCTCAAACCCCGACAAATCATAGACAAATGAGTCGAGCCACCAATGGGGTTTGAGACAACTACGGGATCCACTACCATACTAGTATTTAGGTGTAGAAATTCAATCACAGAACTAGATATAAATGAATATGAAGCGCTAGAATCAAAAAGAGTTCTAATAGGATGATTGGAAAGATAAATCAAACCCTCCACAGAAATTTTTCTACCTCTATCCGGAGCACTGGTCGCGAGAGCATGCACCTGCCCTCCAGAAGCTCCTGCCGTTTGACCTTGTCCCTATTTCTTCGGGCACTCCTTAGCAAAGTGTCCGACCTCTCCACAACTGAAGCAAGAATTCTTCCTTCCTTTGCTGTCCTTTACTAAGTGACCCTTACGTCTACAATTGTGACACTCCTCTTATCCTTAGCCTTGTCATTCTTTCCGTCCTTCTTCTTTTGCTGTTGTTGCTGTCCTTTCTTGGGCCATACTTTCTTGTTTTGTATTGTTTCCTCAGCCTTAACTTCCTTCTTTTCTCCTTTGTCTTCCTCATGCATCAAGGATGTATCAACAAGCCTTTCAAAAGTAGCTCCCATTGGAATATGGGACATAGATAACCCATTAAGGGGTTCGTTCAGCCCTTTAACAAACCGCAAAGCTTTCTTTTGTGGAGTATCAACAAATTCCAATCCAAATGTTGCTAGTTGGTTGGATTTGTTCACATATTCTTTAACAGTCATGTTTCCTTATTTGAGTGCCAAGAACCTCTCCATTTGAATACTTTTCTCAGCTTGAGAAAGAAACTTCATTTCAATCCTCTGTCTAAAATCATTCCATGTCTCCACCGGACGCCTCGCTTGGATCACTTCCCACCAGAACGAAGCTTCGTCTTTTAGTAGCCAGACAGCTAGTTAAATCTTCCTTCAATCATCCACCTCAAAAATTCCAAACAAGTCCTCTGTCTCCTTGAGCCAATTCCTTGCTTCAACAAACATCTCGGTTCCATGGAATGGCCTTCCTCCCATAGCTCGGAAATCTTTGCAGACTTTAGAGAAGTTATCTGCACGTGGAGGAGGAGAAGGAGGTACGACGCGTGCAGCTGGGGGAGGAACGTCAACTTGACCACTGGCAGCTGCCGTGGCCTCTAGATACCTACAGAACCAGCTTGGTGTCATAATGCTCTCTAGAATATTAGGTTCCCCAAACATGCTAAAAAGAAAAGGAAAGAGATACAGACACAAGATCGAAAATAGTACATATGACTTTGGGGAATATGTTTTTCAAAACAGACTTTTCTTTTGAAAATGCTTTCTTTTAAATCCTTTTTGAAAATAATTTTCAAAAACTATTGTCTAATCTGGTAACCTTCAACTCTGATACCAAGTGTGATACCCCACGTCCGTTAATGTCACTCATTAAGAGAATGCATTAAGTTTCATGGAGCGTTATACATAAACAGAAAAAGAAACTTTACAAGACGGATATAAAATAGTAGCGGAATAAAAACAAACTTTATTAATCATAAAGCATCGTGGTTCAAAACATCATATGTCTGAATTACATAAAAACCAGTACACCATAAAAATTTCTATCTTGTACTTAAATATCAGAGTGAAAAATAAAAGAAGCATAATCCCCAAATAAAACATAGCCATAGTAGCAAGGATAGGAAATTAAGCAATACATCTAAGCAGATCCAGCAAAAAGACAACAGAATCCTGTTCAAGCTTGAGTATTCCCACCCTGAGAACCTAGGGCAAAACGGAAGAAAGAAGAGGAAACAAAAAGGGTCAGATATAAAGTCTGGCGAGTCCAGTTACTTTTAGCAAGTAAATAAGTAAAAGTATCATGACAGGCATATAAAGTGGAAAAGAAAGATAACACCATAAAAAGGCAGGTAAGACAAGGTAAACATGATAGTGTGTATATGCTTCTCTAACAATTACTCTGATTCTCTGCACCGATACTAGTATAACCCGAATGAGATGATCCCAATAACTATAAGATGGTAGACTTACCATACGTCCAGATGTACCCTAACCACTACCCTAATCGATCGGCTCCCTACTCCGTAGATACCCTATGCCAGCCCCACAGTAGGAGGTATCACTTCATAAAGTAGCATCCCTTCGTGGTGTGCACAACCGTATCTACTGGTGTCACGGTCGTCTTGTCCCTTTCTGCCCGTACATGCACGCATATGTCCCAGTCAGTTTGCCCAGCCCACACTGTCCTCCACGTTTGGATCTCTTACAATCAGCCCAGTTAGCGTGTCCCAACTCCAACCTAGGGCAGAGTACTCGTCTGATACTGTTCTCTGTGTTACTGATTGAAACGGGTCCCACATACAGGATGATACAAGCACTCCCCCTTGTCTTGTATCCCCACTAGGATTTCCACAGGTTATGTATACCTATTGGTGTCTTTAATTACATAACCCCATCATTTCTACATGTTATGCTTACCTAGCGATGTCTTAATTACATAACCCCATCCGATTAAGTTTGTGGGCCTATATATAAATGTTATCCACCCTACCCAGATTTACTTAACCAACCCACTGTTTCAATCAAGTTTACTTAACCCCTATTCAAGTTCATGTTCATACAATCCCTATGGATTCAGCTAGGTTTAGTATTCCAATTCATTATCATGTCCATTTATGGTTATAATGTGCTGGACCTCTCACATTAAGCCAACCACTTGTGGATGCTGGATATGCCGGTCGATTTCGGGCAGACTTCTTCCACAAGTCGGGGTTAACCTCGTGTCTCAGCACGTCCCGTATTTGTGCACCTAGACCCCTCACATTTGATTCACCAATTGTGGTCGCTGGATATGTCGGGCGATTCCGGGCAGACTTCCACCGCAAGTGTAATCTAATCTCGTGTCTAGGCGTAGTTATAGTTTCTAATTACTGTAATCCTAGATATTTCATTATTAGCCAGTTTAACCTATATTGTTATAGGTTTTCATGCCCCTTTTTCCCAGTTATGTTCATAATGAATTATATTCCCTAAATTCATATTCATAAACATTATTCAACTTATGCCAAATTCCCCCTTTACAAGTTATGCCTAATTTCAATGTTTTTCCCCTCGTTCCCTATTTAACGTGTTTGGATATTGCAACGGCATGCCTAGGCTTGAAAGCATCCTGGCTATATAAAATAAAAGGGAAAGGATGATGGGAAGATGATAGAAATGACTATACTAGCAATATTGACATAATACATAGTGGCATATTGATAAGATGGGCATATAAAAACAGATCCGGTGAACATGAGATGACGGAACTTATTTCTAACCTAATAGGGATGTCATAATAGGCGTGATAAAATCTAAACAATAATTTAGATGTCCAACTAGTAACAGATCCAATTTAACCACAAACATGATAGGTATAAGGTGAACTAAATAGTGAATTAGATCTAAAATCAAAGGTAGATCTGACATAATAAAGGTTAAGATCCAAGTAATAGTTATGTCAGAATATCATGGATTCACAAGTTATTACAGATCCGATATGATTCAAGCAGTCACAGGCACAGATCCAAGTTACAGTCATATCATGTTTTACTATTTAATTATTTAAATCTAAAAGTAACTTAAACTCATAGTGTTTGGATCTAGAAAGATAGAAGAAGAATAGAAGAGGTCGAATCACAGAACTACACTTAAATAACTTGATCAACTTGATTGCAGAAGAAGGAAAAGTTTTGATTTAGTCTGGGCACCGACAGAATCTAGGCCTCCATTATTTTTCAGTGTAGAAAACAAGAGAAATGGAGCCATATTTACAGCCGCTAACCGCTAAACCCTAAATGCCATATCTGCCCTAGTGGGGTCGACCCCCCTTGTGGGGCCGACACCCCCATTGAGGGGTCGACACCCCTCGGGTGAGAATTTTGTCGCTCTCCGAAATTATGATTTTGAATGTTTTTCTGATTTTCTGAATTATATATATATATATATATATATATATATATAATTCTCTTGCGTGTATACAAACTTCAAACCTTCATAACTTCTTCATACGATGTCCGTTTTATGCAAACGAAATGTTTATCTTGACCAGAATTTTGAGATGGACGCAATGGCGCAGTCCACTTCCCTTAATTCTGAATATTAAATTAATTATTCTTTAGTATGTCCTATTTAGTATTGTTTAAATTATCAGGTGTTACAAGAGGGGAGAATCTAATTAGGAGCATCAATTTGCATTCTTTTCCATTAGAACTGTTAATCCTCTCAATTTCATATGGACTGGATTTGATTTTTCTGTGTAAGAATATATTTTAGATTAAGAAATTAGGTTTGGAGAAGGCGAAAAATGGTAGAGCTTCGTTCCCACTATAGATTTGTGTGGAAAAGAATGAGGCCTTACCCCATTGTTTATAGGGGTGGAATTGGCCTTGAACTGTTGGATTAGTTTTAAGTTATATCCATCCATCTGTCTAACAAATATTATAAGTCAAACATTAAAAACCTAGCCGTCACTTGGCAAACTGACGCCCAGTAGGTTTACCGTGGCGGTCGACTGCTTGGGCCATAAGATGCCCAGGTCGGGTAGTTATATAAGGTATAATATATATTTAAATTCTGATTTATTTATTTTCCGTCTATTTTTCATATTTGCCCGTAACTTTTTCATACAGACTCCATTCGCGAAACTCTAAACATGAAAGTTGACCAGAATTCCAAGAAGAATGCATCGGTTTACGGTCTTATTCCATTGTTTGCAAAAATTCCTATTTTTGAGATTCTAATTAAATAACTATTTATTGTCAAAATTCTGGATTATTACATTCTTCCCCCTCAAAAGGAATTTCGTCCCGAAATTATGACATATAGTTATCCCATCCTACACAACCAATTGTGCACATTCACTCTGCAACCATGTGTGTATGTACATGGTGTACATAATGCATTTCAACCATAAAACATGCATGAAAGATGGTTCTAAATCCGGCCCTCTATATGTATGCAATAAAATTTTAAATTACTTTTGAAAACATGATGCAAAACATCCTAAATATACTGGCAGTTCTATATGAATGCAAATTTTGAAAATTCTTTTCATCCATTACCTTTACATAATTACAAATAAAAGCGTGAAGCAACCAATTTTGCATCCAAACTCTACCATCCATAACTTCATGCAATCTAATTGTTTCCAATTTAGTTTCTTCTAAACCGGAAAAAGGAAATCCAAGTGAAGTGTTTAAACATTTTCCTGGCTAATAACTTTTCATTTCTCGCCCTATAGTGGAATTTTCACCTCAGCTACCCAAAATATTCCAAAAATTTCCATTTGTAAATTGTAAATAAGGCTTGAAACAAGCTCTAAAATGTAAAACTAGTTAATTAATAGCTCGCGCGCATCGTTGACTAGGTATGGAAACAGGGTTTCCAAGGCCATAGCAGCCTTTTCCTTGTTATCGTTAACATTTTTATCATATCATCGGCCCTACTGCATTGCTAAAACGCGCACATAAAGCATCCAAACATCTTCTATATGCTATTCATGTGACCAAAAATTGAATTTTTTCATAAAAATAAATTTCCACTTTAAAACTTCTTGTGTTTATTTTGAAAATTCTTTTTCAATACTGCTTTACTTTCCATACGAGATTTGAATGAAAATCAAAATTTCGATATCGAGCACTTTGCACCATTCAAATAATCTACCTTAATGTAAAGTAGACATTTAAATATGCACAATTAGCCATATCCAAATTTTGCATTTTCGCATAAACCAGAATAGAAGAAAGTGAATCGGCTAAACGTTAAAAAGGGTAAAAAGTTTTTTTAACAACATTTTTCAAAAGCTTTTAAAATGTATTTTGCGGAGACATAAACGATTCAAGTCACATGTTGACGAAAAAGGAAGCTAGTCATGCAAAAAATGCAAAATCGAAACTACACGCAAAAGACCAAAAATGAGTTTTAGTTTTAACAAGGAATGATGATTTATATATTTATATACCTGTGATGTCGAACCGATCCTTCACTAAAATTTACCCAACACATAACTCTATTCTTTCCAGCTCTAGGAGAACTGTTAGTTTAAATAAGAAAAACGAGATTTCATTCAAATAGGCATGCGTGAATGACATAAATATCTCCAAACATAAAAATATTATTAACCTAAGTCGTGCGATTTAAACAACACTAATAGTTACAAGAACGAATCACCACAAAGACAAGAACCCGATGTTGGAAAGGGAAAACAACACCGAAACTCCTAAACGGTGGCTATAAACAACGAGATGTCTCACTCCGTGGCTGGGGCTCAAACCAATTTCTATGATCTTTAATTAATCATATCATGGTAGCAAAATGCTCAATCTCGTGCTACAAACCTTGTTGGCGTTGTTGGAGGTTTCCACATCACCACCTCATCAAGAGAGAATTTGCGATGAGAAAAAAAACCTACACAAAATTGCTTCTCATGGAAATCCACCTAATATTGTCAAAAGACAAAATGAATAGGTGAAATTACAAAAAGTAACTCCATGAGAGAACACTCAAGAACAACAAGTTGAATCGAATTTGATGCAGCACTAAATGATGGTTGCGCTATCGATCAAGCAAGAGATTAATTTCGCATCATGAGACAAACTCGGTCATAACTTCCCAATTATAGAACGATATGCTAAATGAGTCACATGTCTACGTGGGCAGTTCGAACATGGATTCCCAAACACAAAAACCCGACATTAAAAAAGATATTTGCTGCAAAAGTCTCCAAAGTCGGTTAAACAAAAGGCCATACAAGTCCGCATAAAACACGGATACCACTAAGATCTCATCGAGATTCTCCTCATAAAAACCATCTAAAGATAGCTTAATCTTCATCTCCGAAACAACGATTGCCTTCATCAAAAATATTTTATGACAAGATATGATAAAGGCGGATGCTGCACAAACAACAATCCTATTCTAAGATCTTGAAGCGATGGGCCGGTGCAAGCCAACTGCCATGACAAATTTTCTTAGCCCTACAGTGGTGAAACCTTTTTGCTCATTCCCATCCAACCAAATGATATCTCCCTAAGGATGAGACTTAAACGGTACTATAAAGATCAGGTAGTGCAAGTAGGTATTATGGAATAAGAAATGGTCAGAGAGAAGAAATTAGTTCTTGGAGTACTAGTGAGGCAACGGTGTTGCTGCGACTACACAACGAACGAACCTAAAACAAGAAATCAGCTAGAAATCCGAAATTGAATTAAAACGGATTTTCCCCTTACTAGCTGACATAAAACTAAACGATTCAAAATCAATACCCCAAAAATCAAGATGAAGGATTTTTCTTAGCCTTTTCGAAGAAAATTTTAAAACTATTCCAAAAATGGAAATTATTATAAACTAACGGTTTCGTATTCATAAATCCATTTTATTTCACTAGTCCAGTTTATATTACCAACTGAAAAGCCTTTTAGTGTCCAAAAATGCTCGAGCTTTAAAAAAATATTAAAGATCCATTATGATAATTTAAATAAATTATCCAATATATATAGGAAAATGGATACTAAAAATCACAAGTCATGGATTTTGATTATTCTTGAGTTTAGTTGTATACTCCTTGTCATTTCCAATTCCTTTCATCCTACCAATCGGATTATATTTATTAAAATTACACAATAGCCCTAAGGATTTTGAAACACGAATAGATAAAAATTCTAAAAACCATATCTTTACAAAACTTGTCCTTAACAAAACCATTTTCCGAAATTGTATTTCAAAGCTTCCAAAACCATTTTTATTTTTCAAGTAGTTTTAAAAATAAAATTTCCTCGAATACAAGGCCGAGAGCTAAACCGAATATTTCAACAAAGGTAGATTCAGAAATTCAACAAAGTAACAAATGGATATACCTCGTAATTATATTTCCGTAACGAATACGGCATATTAATGTGGGCTTTATCCCATTTTAGGTCGAGTAATGGTCTTAATCGGAATTGCCAACGAAACTAAACCAGGAATTATGACTATCTCGGTTGCAGCTAGATTTTTATATTATTATTCCAGTCTCCAAGCTTGAATCAACGGGATGCACCATATGTCGTCTTCATGTTCTTCATGATAAGATCGCCAACGTAGTGTGGGGTAAGACAGTGTTGGCTAGAAACCCAAACTCAACATATTCCAACTCTTAGTCGCTAAAAGCCCATTTTTTTAATCAAGCCCACGACTAATTCATTGTCAAAATAAATTTAAGTCAAGTAAGAAAGACAAAGAAAAACAAAAAACAAAAATGAATTACGTACTCTCATAAGTCCTAATTTAACTAATTCCTCTAATCTTTAACCTAAGCTCTAATACCAAATGTAACACCCCACACTTTTCTTCGCCCAAATTTCGACAAAAATCGAAACTTAAACACCTCTAAGCATGGAGTGTGTAAATCTGGTACTAGCAATAAATAAGCATGAGCATAATCAAAGTACGATAAGACAACTCATAGCGGAAACAAAATAGGATAGACTAGTGTTAACTCGAGTAACTACCTTTTTCAAAGTAAGCCACTTTGCGAATACCGAGCATGAGAGAGAACAAGAACTGAAAGCCAAATTTAAACACTTGTGAGAACCCGACCTTCTCTAGAAAACCTGGGAGGTTGTAATGAGGAGGGGGTCAGAACAACAGGATCCTAGTGAACAGGAAATGTACAACACTATTATAATACACATATGTATCCCGTTTGGTTCAACCCAAGATGTATGCCTAACAAGGTTAGTGATTCTAGCCCAACCTTGTAAAAGTTAACGCACGACTGTACTACTCTTCTTAAAGTAGTATTTTCGAAGTATAATACCGAGATAGGACCTTTTACTCATATATTTGTGAAGCCATTATACCAGAGCATGGATGGTTATTTAATCGAGGTTAGGCATCTAATTATGGGGTTACTTTATATATATATATATGCTATAATTTACTGTTATTATTCCTCGAAGATTTATCTAACATTAACATAAACTAGAGGGTACTAGCTACAAGTCCTACTAGTTAAGGCTTCCGTCATTCACGCATATACCCTTGCCCCGCATAAGGTGAGGTATGATATTTTATCATTCGCTATACCTTCTAGCTGACCTTCTTAGATAACCCCTTAATCGCTTATTACTTCTCGTAGGATAGGTTGCCATATCTGACGTTTTAGTTTCCAGGTTTGGGTAGGCCCACGCAGACCTGCCATTTTAGACCCCTAACTGAAAGGCCTATTCCTATGTGGTCTCCTCAACCCTAGCCGCTTAAGACCCAGGAAGCGGACTATACGCGAAGGTTATTGATTCATAGCCCATTTACCTTTATAATTTTCCCTATTTGGGATAAAGCGGGCTACGTTATTAAGTCGCTCCTATTTAGTTTCTCTATACAGAAATTCTATATGTACAGGATTCATTATTGTCACGAGTTAATATGACTAATAATATTTTACATTATTAACCTACTAAGTCCAACTCAAAAAGTTAAAGGTTTTATATTAACTAGTTATGGACAAGGAAAGTTATATCCTCTTTACCCTAGGCTATTTATTTAAATATTTCCCTAATTTGGACTTAGTATTTAAACGACAATTTAATACCCATAAATCCCCTTTTCTTCTACTTATAAGTTTATTGCCATTTATGACCGTAACAGTCATATTTTCCCTAAGGAAACCCTTAATTCTGGATATCCTTATTTTATCAATCCCAAAATTTCTATTTGTTGTACCCAAAAAAACATTACTATCCATATTTATTTATTTATTTTCTTGTTTATTATATATATATATATATATATATATATATGTGTGTGCACCAGGCCACTCATATAAAGTTGACCACTTGTGGATGCTGGATTTGCCAGTTGGTTCCGGGCAGACTTCTACCACAAATTGAACTTAACCTCGTGCCTTAGTACATTTATATTTATGAACTACACCCATCACATTAAGCTGACTACCTGTGGATGCTGGATTTGCCGGTCGGTTTCGGGCAGTCTTCTTCTAAAAGTTAAGCTTAATCTTGTGTCTAAATGCGGTTATAATTCAAATTTCCCTAGTTGGGGTTTACAACTTTACCCTGATTGGTTTTAGGAATAGTAACCAATCTCCTATCACATTTATTTTCTCCAATCAATATTGGTTACAATGGTTAATTTTTGATTTGCGGTCCTATTTCTGGCAATTAACTATATTGATTGCTATAAATGGTCACCACAAGTATATCAATTTAATGTGGATTATATTTACATATAATTCCATAATCGAACCTTATCCAAACATTCGAATGTTCAAATATTCAATACAATGTATATTTTACCTGTTTTACGTTGATTTAGATGGATAATATGTATATATTTATATTTTATGTTTTTGTGTAGTCAACGTAGTTATTATTATTATTATTTTAATGATTTGGTTTAGTCAATAATCAAACATTCCTTTTTGCATTCAATCTTGCCAAAAAGTTTCAAAACTCCCAAAATACCATTAGCTGTAGTCATTGTAAATTATCCCTAATTAGTGTAACTGACATATTTCAAAATCACAAGAATATATAAATATATAATTTGCAATAGCTGATGCAAATTATGCACAATTTTTTTATTTATACGTACATTTGCATCACTTTTCCCTTTTTAATCCTGTTTATCGTATCTCTTGTGATTTCAGAATAATGCCTTTTTATTCAAAAGGAGGAAAACAACATATTTATAATGATTAAGCCAAAACCCAACAACATTGAATACAAACAGACATATTTCTTTTAATATTACAATCACATAATTTACCAGTTGTATCTTTTTACCCAAATTCACATATTTTAATATTCAACGCTGAACTAAAGACATGGAATGTAACTACATCTAATTGGTGTTTAATGGTGCTGATTTCCAGATCTACAGTGCTATGCAACAACTACAACATATTTTACAATATAACTGTAGGAGCTTGTGCGAACAAGTTTAAGAATATTCACTTTGCAACCATGTGTAAATGTCTATGGTGTACATAATGCATTTCAACCATAAAACATGCATGCAAGACAATTCTAAATCGATCCCTCTACATGTATGCAATAAAGTTTTAAACTACTTTTGAAAACATGATGCAAAACATCTTAAATATACTGTCAGTTCCATATGAATGCAAATTTTGAAAATTCTTTTTATCCATTACCTTCCCACAATTACGAATAAAAGTGTGAGCAACCAATTTTGCATCCGAACTCTACCATCCATAACATAACATAATCTAATCGTTTCCTATTTATTTTCTCCTAAATTGGAAAAGGGAAATCGAAGCAGAGTATTTTAACATTTTCCCCGATTACAAACTTTTCATTTCCCGTCCTACAGTGGAATTTTCATCTCAGCTACCCAAAATACTCCGAAAATTTCCATCTATAGATTGCAAAGGAGGCTTAAAACAAGCTCTAAAACGTAAAACGGGTTAATTAATGGCTCGCGCGCATCGTTGACTAAGTATGGAAACAATGTTTCCAAGGCCAAAGAAGTCTTTTACTTGTTATCGTTAATGTTTTTATCATATCATCGACCCTACTGCATCACTAAAACGTGCACACAAAGCATCCAAACAACATCTTCATGCTATTTATGTTACCAAAAATTAAAATTTTCATAAAAAAAAATTCGCTTTAAAACTTCTTGTGTTTATTTTGAAAATTCCTTTTCAATACCGCTTTAATTTCCATATCAGATTCATATGAAAATCAAAATTTTAGTAACGTGCACTTTGCACCATTCAAATCATCTACCTTAATGTAAAGTAGACGTTTAAATATGCACAATTTACCGTATCCAAATTTTGCGTTTTCACACAAACCGAAATAAAAGAAAGTGAATCAGTTAAACATTAAAAAGGGTAAAAAAAAATTAAAAACGTTTCCCAAAAGCTTTAAAAATGTATTTTGTGGAAACTTAAACGATTCAAGTCGCGTGTTGGCGAAAAAGGAAGTCAGTCACGCCAAAAATGCAAAAATTGAAACTACACGCAAAGGACCAAACATAAATTTCAGTTTTAACAAGGAATGGTGATTTATTTATTTATATACCCGTGACATCGAACCGATCCTTCAATAAAATTTACCAAACATAGAATTCTACTCTTTCCAGCTCTAGGACAACTGTTAGTTTACATAAGAAAAACGAGATTTCATTCAAATACGCATGCGTGAACGAAACAAATATCTCCAAACATAGAATTCTCATTAACCTAAGTCGTGCGATTTAAACAACACTAACAGTTACAAGCACAAATCACCACAAAGCCAAGAACTCGATACTGGAAAGGGAAAACAACACCGAAACTCCTAAAACAATAGCAATAAACAATGAGATGTCTCACTCCATAGCTGGAGCTCAGACCAATTTTTATGATCTTTAATTAATCATATCATGGTAGCAAATTGCTCAATCTCATGTTGTAAACATTGTTGGTGTTGTTTGAGATTTCCACATCACCACTTCTTCAAGA